>VDFB02324669.1:0-23358 GCA_007258455.2 Sequoia sempervirens | reverse complement strand
GAATGCAACTATAGTCGTCCATGAAAAATTCATCGAACAGTTGTGGGTAATATTGATTTGCGCTAACATCTAGCTTCTTGATATGTTGACACTTGTCCTCATTCAAAACACTTTATAAACGAATTTGGATGTGTGGAAAATTTGTCCCAGAATAGAAAAACATGTGGCATTTGATATTTTTTCCACCTGCACTATGCTTTATTATTAGCATACTAGTTTATTTCACCAATGAATTTTTTTATTGGTTTGAGATTATGTTTAATTTTCCAATGGGTTTTTCTGTCATTTGAAAAAATAGTATAATTCACCAATGAAAATAATTTTTTCGGTTTGAATTTTTTTTGAATCGCCAACAAAAACATTTTATTTGTTTGAGTACAACTTTAATTTGCTAATAGAACTATCATGGTGGTTTGAAAACATGTTTAATTCACCAATGGAAATATTTTATTGGTTTTAAAATAGGTTTTAATCACCAATGAAAATATTTTATTAGTTTTAAAAAATTGCAATTCACTAGGATTTTCCACAAACTTCTAGCAATTACAAAAGATTTGTGAATTGGGATTTTTGTTTCAAGTTTAAAAAAAAAAATCCAATAAAATTAATATTTTTATCGAGAACTGTACAAGATTCGCTAGGATTTTACAGCTTCGTCAAGGGGGGGTTCTTAAAGTTATCCTTGTCTATAATGGGTAGTAGGCCTTCCAGTTTTATCATAATCAAAACAATATTAATCAATAGTTAGAAACTTGGCCATTGCTATAGTTCCATGGAGGAATAATAAGATTCAATTGTCAATTCAGTGATTATTTTGTTGTGAAGTTGTGAAATCTTGTAATATGTGAATTAGAATAAAGGATAGATGTTCATTGCAATTTTGGGTAGAGTATTACCTCTTTGTGTGAAGTTTGGCTTGGATGAGAGTGATAGATTTTTTATTCTCATCATTATGACATCACAAGGGCAATGACCGATATTTCATTTTTACTTAATTTTGTTGTAATATGTTTGGTTCTCATAGAATTTGATTAAAGTTAACAAATTATGTAAAAGATTATGAGATTTATTTCCAAGCACCTCTATTATGACAATATTAAAAAACATTTGAAAAATATACTAACATCCAAAATCCAAACCATTTTATGAAAACTTAAAATTATTGTTATATAGAAAATACAATGAATTGAATGGGTTTTTGATATTACACTCAAATGATTATTAGATAATTTTAGTAATCCATTATTTACACAATATTATAAAATCATATTTCATTGAAAAATTCTCCAAGGCATATTGTGCAAGGAACTTGATAAGAAATATTGAATAAAAGAAAAAAAAAATATAACCACAAATATTATCAAACATTTTAAAAAAAAAACTTGTAATTAAAAATTAAAATAAATAATTATTTTAAAATATTACTTACTAATTTATATTTGTAAAGTATATTTTTTATTTGGAAATCTATAGTCTCCATACAGTATAAAATAGCCTTTGCACTCAGCAAGATTTGATCCCTGGTGGGCTCATTTTGAACCTTTCAACTTCACCAGTAGACAAAGGGCCCATTGACTATTTGACACATATTAATTTTAGTACAAGTTAAATGCTCATTCACAAGTGTTCTATAAATAGTGGTTCACAAGAATGCATCTCACGTGATAATGAATGGTCCAATGACAAGTCATTATATTTAAAAGATACTAAAAGAGGTGAACCATTGACCTTCCAAAACGACCACCCATCCCAATACTAATCCAACTCAAAAACACTTACTTTACAAATGAGATACTGTAAGCTATTTCAAAATATCCCATGCAATGGTTCACAAGAACTCATCTCATGTGATAATGAATGGTCCACTGACAACTCATTGCATTTAGATGATACTCAAAGAGGTGAAACATTGACCTTCCAGAAAGACTACCCATCCCAATACTAATCCAACTCAAATACACTTACTTTACAACCGAACTATTTCAAAATATCCCATGCATGTGTAATTGGCATGGCATCATTCTCGATAACACTTTTGCCTCTTCACACTGTCGCGAGCCTAGCTGCTTCTTCTTTAGGCAAATGGGTCCTGAATTCTATAGCTCGTGCTCCTGAAATGATGTGCATTCTATGGCTGCTGGAAAACTGGCTCCCTCTAAAGCTGTGCAAAGGCTTCAAAAGGTTTTCAGGCGATGTATCCCATATGCCTTATTTAACCCTAGCAGCATGGTTAACTAGTCGAGGAAATCATTTTACAGTCAACTCCCCTATACCTAATCTGTGGACTGATAAACAGGAAAAATCCTTCAACTATTTCACAGAAAAGAATCGGCATATGTCTCCAGTTATAAATATATAACAGTAGCAACATTTATTTCAAAGTCTTGTTGTTTTCTTACTTAATCTAAATACAACGAAAAATGAAAAATAAAGTTGTAAGAAAGGCTTACTTTTGGCATCCTCTATTAGGCATGATTTCTTCGGCAGGCTTTCTTATGACCCCCTAGAGATTGCCTGCTAGGCCACACCGTGCCGCAGAATGAGCATGGAAAAATATTACCTCCTTTGATGACACATCTTCTAAAATGTGGTCCTAGTGCTTTTCCTGAAGAAAAATCTCTCCCACATTTTGTACATGTGAAATTTTTGGGGTAGAGAGTTGTGGCTGCAAAAGATTCCTCCATACCCACTTTTGCTGAGGATACTTCAAAGTTGTCCATACCATCATCACGCTGGGGTTTTCTCCATTTCTGTGTTTTAGATAAGGATACCTTCCTTCTTTGACCATCAATACTTCCGCAGCTTGACTTTACTTCTGGTGGCGGTGTAGCAGAAGACAAATTTCCAACAGAACTCCTGACTGGCTTGACTTGCTTTCTTCTGGTCTTGTAAGGATATGGTTTCACTTCATCTTGACCATCTCCACCATAATTTTCCCGGTCCATATTTCGATCACCCATTTTGCTTGTAGATCTCACTGGATTACCTCAGAAATTTGTTCCCCGCACGCGACTTCTATATTCTCTTATGATGCAGCTCCACCAATCCGGCAGTTTCGAATTTAACCTAAACAATAGAAAGAAAAATGGACAGAAATGGATAATATAAGGGAATACTAGATGAGGCTAACGACCTGTGCCCCTTTTTTAATTAATTCGGGGTATCTGTATGACCTACTCCAGCCATCAATTGGGGTGAGCTGCGGTGAGACTAATCCCATAGTTACTTGTTAGTCACGTGGTTAATCAATGGAGAGCATGGGGCTACGTTAATGTTGGGTACCTGCTAGACCTTTTTATGTTCCCCAAAATTAAAGATTACATTTAATAAAGCTCTCGTGATTTGATGTTATACTGCTCTTGTAATCGTGTCTTTATGTTGTTGAAAAACTCTTGTAATTGGATAGAATGGTTGGATTATTGGTTGGCTATGTTCTCGGACCACTTTTGTAATTTTATTCTTGTAAATTCTTTTGCTTTGTTTTCTTTTTAACTTCTTTCTTCTTTCTTCCAATCAATTGATACTGGTTTTAGGTTTTGTAATTATTATATTCCTTACATATATATACTTAACCTTAGAGGCATAAAATATAGCAAAATGAAAATAACCAGTGTGATGAAATGTTCATAAGTTGCTGACAACATTTAATTATAAAATAAAATAAAAAATATTAGTAGTAAATAATAATACATAATTTTTTAATAATAGTATTGAGAGGTGCAATTTATAATGGAAATGAAGATGAAATATAATTATATGAATAATTATGAATAAAGAGAAATTGGAATCAACAAATAAAATTGTTAATAATGAATCGTGGCTTTTCAAAAAAATTATCTTTTTTGTATTCCAATTAAAGTTTAAGTAAAATATTGTGCATCTTACATAGGAAAAATAAGGATAAATACATGTCTTGCAATTAAATATTGATACGGTTGTCAATAACTAAACTATGTGTTTTCATAAATACTACTAAGCATATACAACTGGCATTGGACCACCATTAACCTCTCAAATCTTAAAATTTATTATTACAAAAAGACAAATATTTTAAAATGATCACATGAAAATCAACCATAAAATTTACTTATTTCACATTCTAGTTAAAAATCAATAGGGATATTTTTTGAGGGTTTTAATTTAGTAACTAATCCATTATAATCCAAGCCATTTATATAATTTTGATATGGCTTAATTTATGAATAATTTTTTCTTTTCAACTTTTTAATTTTTGTAGAAAATTTATTGATATATTGATATATTGATAAGAAACATAACTTTACACAAAATTAGATCTATTGTCCTTCTCTACATATTTATTACACATATTTCTATATACTTATCCATACCCCATTTTTTATTTTTAACATAATTCTATACATTTACATTATCCATTTATTTAAGACACCAAGGTAATCACACTTGAAAAACACATTAATTTAGCTATCATTAGGTTAGTGGAATTCTTATAGTATATAGCACATGTTCATGGTCACAAACTTGTCCCTTCAATTTTGAATATTTCAATTTGAAAATTGATTGATTCCTACATGTATGCTTTGAACCTAGGGCCAACCACCAAATATGAATTTATATGTTGTGCTATTATATCCTTATATTTGGATGAGTTAAGTTCATTCATTTGTGGTGCATGGGTTTATAATGGTTATATTCAATTGTTATTTGTATTTGACAGTTTAATTGGAGCACTAAAAGGAATCTAGATCAACATGAGAATTCCAAGCATTATGTGCATGTTTAAAGAGAGTTTTTGTTAAATATACATACCTATTTGTATGAATTGAATGAGAAAATTTCACCCTATAATATACATTATGAGGGTGGCGAAAAAAATTACTGATGGCCTTTTCACTGTTCTTAAGTGGACCCAAAAGGACGTTCGTGATTTGATTGGCCATAACAGAGATCTTAGCAACAAAGTTATGGAACTCGAGTAGAAGATAAGCTGGAGTTGTAATGAGAATTAGGGACAGGACACCCCCTTACAGGGGAAAAGACAACAGGTGTAGGAGGAAAGATTAACTAGGTTGGAGTGCAATATGTCCAAGATTGGCCAAAATATCAGGGCCACTTTGGAGAATAATCATAAAATTGCCAGGCACAACACTATTATCATCAATGCTATGGTGGAAAATTTAGAAAAAAATCAAAAGGGCTCGTTGGTTGTGGACTTGGATGCGGACAGAGGTTGTAGCAGATCTGTTGTTGAAGGTATTTCGACTTGAACCTGGGCTAATACAAAGAGGAAGGTCCCTGCTTCTCCACACTTGGTTCAAATCCTCAAGCAGGGATTATAGGATATGAGTGAAGCTGAAAAGGAAGCTGAGGAGTTGATGAACACCTTGGAGTAGTGTTGTTGTGGTTGTTTATGGCTTTTTGGCGGTCCTTTTTTTGGGCCCTTTGTCTCTTTTTGTTGTCGTTTCCCTTTTGGGATAGTTGTCTATTTGTTCAGACTTTTTATGCTCTATCTTTGTTTGTTTTAACTTTGTGGTTTCAAGTCCCTGTAAAACCTATTTTTTCCTTTTCAAAAATAATCATTATTCAAAATAAAGAAAAAATTGACTAATTTTGTTATAATTTTTCTAGGAGTTAAATAAGTTGGTGACAATAAACTGGTCCAAATCTATAGATTCACACATAAAAATGAGAAAGTTTTATTTATTAATATGTTACTATGCAAATTTGTACAAAATATCTCCATGTGATGGTGAGGTTAGATGCAAATTTTGACAAAATATATCCTTGTAATAGTGAGGTTAACTTATTGAAATTAAAATGATTTATTTACCATTCTATAGTTGAGACATTTATATAAAAAAATTCTTGAAAGAATTTTACAAAATATAAAATAAATTATAAAAATTTGATATTTTATAATGAATAAAATGGATCTAACTTTTAATCTATTTAAAATTGATATATAGCTTGAATAACTCAACATTAATAATATTATGTTGTTTTAAAATGTAGAGTAGTGTTTATATTTCCAAACTCCAAGGAAGTACTTAGCAAGATAATTAATCTTATCAGCATATGAGACATGCAATACCCAAAAAATTGAATATTTAAACTTTATCTACTATTAAAATATAATTGTTGAATTATTTTTTCTTTCATATAATCCATAAAAAATATGAAAAAAAATCGTTCATATGTTTTGATTAAGGTAAAAATTTGAAGGGCTCGTACACATTATAGAATAGCCATAAGTATGAACATAAGAAACACATATCATTAGTGGTTAGATAAAGAGAAATAGAAAACAAGACAAATCTCCCAAACAAGGAGAATAACAAGACCAACAAAGGTTAGACAAGAACAATGAACCAAAAACAAGTTTTGGAAAGACCCAAAACTAGAAAAAGATAATCAAGGAGGTATGAACCCAAACTTCAACATCAACCTCAACATAGTGGTGGGGATGAATTCAAAACATTGCTCACTATTAGGATCCAATAAGATTCCAATCACATCATCAAGAGTTCTCTTAATATTGCAAGAAATAAATACCTTTTTGAAGAGGGTATGTTCAACAAGAAGCTTCTCAATCCCCTTAATAGTAGAGGGGTAATCTAGTAGATTATGAAGGTGAAGGATGCTACTCAATGGAATGCAACACTTGAGAAGATACATACTTAAGTTCCATCTCCCAAACCCTATGTTTGGAGAAATGTTTCAAATTTTTTAGAAACATAAAACTAGGCTTAACCAAAACACAAAATCTAGAATAAATAAACTTGGATCTAGATCTAGTGACACTATCTAAGGTGATAAATTGACCAACAACATTAAAAATATATTGAATAATACCTTCATCCTAAAATTCCTAAGGGAGCTCAAGGAGACCCACCCAAATATGCAACATACTTATCTCAATAAAATTTAAGCCCATAGAAAGTATTAAAATTAGGAAGATCTAGGAGATAGAAAACAAGAACATGAACAATGTAAAATTATATTACCTAACCCATGAATAATGAGCTCAAACCCTCAATATAAAGCATGACGATGAGCAACCACAAGCCACAAGAATGGGCATACATTCCATGGATTGAGGAGAGGACTCCTCATACTATAGTGGTTGTGAGTTGCTCTCCTCTATGCAAGGGAGAGGTTTCAAGAGGGATTGGATACCTCTCAAGTCAGCTCAACAACCTTGACACCTCATGGCGAATGATTCAAGGGTCAAATCCAAGTTTTCAACACCTAACTAGGCTTAAGTTAGCCTAACTAGAGTGGAATACACTAACAAAAAGCCTTGCCTGAAAACCAGGGGACTCAAAAAATATGAGTGCAGTCCTCCATGGAAGAAAAAGAAACTAATAGAAAACCATTCATCAAGGGCATAATGCAAAGAACAAGAGCCATCAAACAATCAGAAGCCCAACTTTAGATAATGCCAATATTTGACTTATAACAAAAAAATATTCAATACAAGAAAATTTTAAACTATAGGAATTTATATGCATCCACTCATTTGAAATAGATAGAGAAGTAGTAGAGGGAGCTAGAGGAACTCCATTATGAATAAAATCAAACTAGGAGGCCTCCTATGGACCCACACTAGAAGCAACAATTGCCCTAGGTACAAGAAGATCCATTTTAAGAAAAGGAGGTTGTGAATCATAAAAATTCCTGAAAACACCATTCTCTAATAACCCATTCTAAAGAGGGTCGAGGCTAGGAGGAATGGGGGTTACCTCTAAGACGGAGACTCCAAAGAAGAGCCAACCCTAGGAGATAGGGAAGGCACAAAATCTTCCTCAATCACAACAAGAATAAGGACTAGATCAAGTAAGGTCATGTGTAGATTAGTTAGCACTTGAGGAGGAGGAAACTTAGGAAAATAAAAGACCCTCTTACGAGCTTTACCCAACCCATTCTAAAGTAGAAAACCAAAATTCTCACCATGTGACTCAAAAACTAGAATTTTTGGGTTGAATTTTGGTCATTCAATCACAAAGCCATAAGCTAAAAATTCTACTCATGATCCAACTAATCACCCTTGTAATGCCTCACAATGAAACCCCAAAGGACAACACATCTAACAAACAATTATGACACAACAATTTTCTTGTTTTTCTTTTTAAAGTGAATCAACATATAGATCATACGATCAATTACATAAAATGTAAACTACATGTACATATAATCTCATTATGTCCTTTAGGGTAACATGACTACATTACAAACATATCAATTATCCAATCTAAACATACATCGTAAAATAACTAACAACAAGGGTTCAAGGAAATCCATTACATTAAATAGATTAAATATATATATTTCCACAGATACAACACCATTAAATATCATATAGTATGAGAAAATTAGTACATGATCGATTTCTCTTACATAAGGGTACATCAATACATTGTCACAAGATTGCATCACAACTTCCCTTATAACGACATGAATAATACATCAAATACAAGATAAGATACAACTAAAATAATTACATTACATAGCATCAACACTATCACAAGTCTAGTATAAGATCTAGAATCTCTGCATAAGGTGAAACATCCATGATCATGAACATTAGCTAGAAACCCAAGGGGTGCATAGCACATTCCACTCGACCATGTGGAACCCTAAGGTCCACCCCCCATACTAGGAGATAACAATAAGGACCCACTACACAAGAAATCAAGTAGAAAAGGGCTAACATGACTCCATCATAAGTGGTACAAAAAACATCACATAACAATGAAACCACTTCTAGAGGCACACAAACAATAAGGGGAAAAACACAAGACAAGGGAATCCTAGACTGTAGCAGGGACGAGTGTCATCACATGGTACTGGCATGGGTTGTCTGGAACTCTCTTCACTAGGACATGGCCCTATAGGGTGGCACATGCGGAGCCAACAATCCTTTCGTGAGGACAAGGAAGTTGACCTTTCCAACCAGGCCTTCTCAACCCAACCTTAGCCTAAACAAACACTACAGTAAGGGTGAGGAATTCAATTATCTTTTTATGTAAAAGTTATCCATCCCTCCAGTTCATTTGTTAGGCTGTTAGTGAATTAAATAACTATAATGCCCCGTCGTGTGAACCCCAAAGGACAACCAATAATTAATTACCATAATTTTTTTAAGTTAACATAACATACATGTGATACACATTAAGTCATGACATTAATTTCATTTAAGTAGATTCACTAACACATACATCCCTTGGGGTACACAAGGAGTCATTACGAGACTTAAATCCACACAACGACAATAAAGAATATAAGCCAAAGGCATTATCCATAACAAAGTAAAAATTTACAAATGTAACACATACATGGTGAAATCATTAATAAGAAACCATCTGTGTACGTAAATACAACATATACATGATTAACTCAACACATTGAATAACAACTACAATGGCCAATATCCACACAAGGTTTAACGTTACATTACAATACAATGTTCAAGAGGTACAATGATACAAAAGTGTTTCCAAACATGAACGGAAACCATACAACAAGATAACATGATACAAATGAACAAATGAATACACAGTATCATAATTGGCTTCAAGATGAATACAACTCTGGAGTCGCCACAATAGCACCAATCTGCACCTCTCGATCCTCGACTGGGGACCCAATGGGGTGTTTAGCACGTTCCACCTGACCACGTGGGTCTGAAGACCCACCCCTTGTGCTAAGGAGCTGACAAGAAAGAGACCTCACTCAAGAACATCCAAACAGGGAACCACAAGACTCAACGCCATACAAAAGTATCATAAAACTCAAGGATTACAATGACATAATCAACAACATTCACGAGTCAACATAATAAAATAAAGCTATGAAAACTCATCACAATTAACCCAAGCAATAACAATTAAACAAGTCACCAAAGAACATTCATAAATCATTTTCACAAGAATCTGAATCAACCATAAGAGTACAAAACTAGAAGAACCGATACAACATCCAAAAGACACTTCTAGAGGCAACAAAGAACAAGGCATATGGGTGTCTAGTGGAGAGTGTCATTGCATAGCTCTCATGGGATCTCCTGGCCCTTCCTCCAACTTGAGGTGCCGACACCCATCTATGGATCTCTTGGCTCTTCCTCCTACTTGAGGCACCGACACCATAGGGTAGCTCATGCAGAGCCGATAACCTCTCACGAAGATGAGATTATGACTTTGCTGACCACGACCTTCTCAGTCTATCATTAGTCTATGATAGCCCTAATGCATAGACGAGGTATCCAATATTTATTATCTTGTGTGTTTTACTACCCATCCCTCTAATTTCTATTTTTAGGTTATCACTTGTTTAACTACTCTTACGTGGGTTCTCCTGAGCTCTTCCTCCTTCTAAGGCTCTGGCCCCCACGAAGAGCCACTCTCCCTACAACCCTTAACATAAATCAAAACCAGGAAAGGGTTGTACCATAACATATAAAGAAAATAATTTGAAGACCAAACCACGCGAGGCATTACCCATCTCACTATAAACACATAATCAAAGTCTCAACAATTCATGTACAACCCTTTTAAAATCATGATATCAAAACACTTGCCACATCAAGGGCACATCAAGAGAGAACATCAACTGTCAATAATCTCAAGCCTCTAGAAGCCAAAAGAATGACAATCCATAAACGAGGGTAAAATGAAGCAACAAGAGTTTTTTCCCAATAATTCCAACACAAGGATAAAATTTCCATCAAATATGAGATTAACTCAGAAAAAGCCACACAAAGCAAGCTTCATCAAACCCCATCCACAAATCAATCAACCCTAAAACAAAAATACAATCCACATATCAACAATGGTGTCACCTAAAAAGGGGAAATACAAAAGAAAATCAACCTTTAATTCAACAAAATCACTCAATATCCAAAAGCCACCAACTAGGCATTCTACGGGAGACCTAAATTTTCTCCTCACAAGAACCCCCTTATAGTGGTACGTAAATCACCTTCAGAAGGACAACAACATGACAACGACAATAATTATCTATTCACACTTTCAATTAAAAAGAAAACAACCTACTCAGCAAACCAATCAATTACAATCTCAAGGTTCTAATCAACTATCCATATAAGAACTTCATTTATAAGAAATTTGAATAGTCATTAAGTTATCCACTAACTAACAATCCAAGTGAAATAATTAATAACGAAATCTCAATTCAAAAAATAATTTATCATGTTTATTCAAGTTTACAAAACTACTGAGATGAAATCAAATAAAGTTTACTACAATACTTAACCATGGCTAAAGATGCCGATTAATTCTAATATACACAATCCCAAAAAAAAATACCTCTTTCATCAAGTTAAGCATATTCATACGTAAATATCTTCTTTATTATGATCATTATCACTTCATCTAAACCTAGAGTGTTACCCCACTATTATTCTCTATCATATCTTATCAAAAATTTTAGATACTCCACTCTTAAATGATCGATATAGGAGTCACTAACTCATAAGCTATAAATAATTACTCCAAAGTCAAACCATTATTCACATAACTTCGCACTTTTAAACTAATAGATTGATCTTTGACTTCCCAATGGTACCAAACAAATTGTAAGAACTAGGATACTCCTATAATTTTTTTAATGTAATTGGTGAGATCCTCAAGCAATCAACCAAAATAGGGTAATGAGAAAGGGACAAAAAACCCATTCCCTTGTTTCTTATCAAATTCATATATGCTAGGTTATGATCATATAAATGAACCCACTCTAATTTATCTAGAGTCTATATACTTGAATGAAAAAATAATGCTCATTGAAGCTTAATTTAGAATCGTCAAATCTTAACCAGTGTTCAATATTACTTAAACCTCTACAACTTACCGATCTTTAAAAAGGTCAAGATGAAAGTAATTTAAACTAAAATAATGTGCAAATCCCTTTATTTACTCTCCATTCTCTGGTTATGATGAATGAAATCAAAGAGATTATTTAAATCTTTAAACTTCCTATTATGTTCAAGTGCCACAGCTTAGACAGGTTGACAATGAAATCAGAGAGATTATTTAATGTACGACACCTTTGCAAGTCTAAAAGTTGCAGCTGTGATAAATTACCAAAGGTTTTAGGGAGGCTATTTAATTCTGTACAATACCTCAACTCTAAATGTTGTAACTGTGATAGGTTGCCAAGTATATTAGAAAGTGAATAATGGAATTTGAAGATATCGCCATCTACTTACATTATTAACATTATTTTCAAGTGCTGCAACCGCGATAGATTGTCAATAGAATCTATAGGTTATTTAAACCTTTAAACTTCTTGTTATGATTAGGTGCTTGGCTGAGAGAGGTTGATAATGAAATCAGAGAGATTATTTAAACTTTTAGACTTCCTATTATGTTCAAGTGCGACGGCTGAGATAGGTTGACAATGAAATCAGAGAGATTATTTAAACTCCTACAACATTCTATTTTCAAGTATAACAGATGTGACAGGTTGCAATTTGCGTTAGGAACACTATTTAAATTTATGAACCCTCCAAAGTCTAATTCTACAGTTGCAATAGATTTCCAAGGTTGCAAGATCAACACAAGGTGGATTTGTATGCAAATGTCAAACCCAAGCAAGGCGCGTAACTGCTTGATAAAATGCCTCAAATAACTATCATCCCATGGAATGCAACCCACATCTCTTCGTAACAAAGGTATCTTTGAGAAACTAAGTTTTTGATGGCAGATAAAGATATAATAAATCTTACTATTCAATTTAGACGAGATATTTCATAGTATAGGAGTATCTAAGCAACAAAGTCAAAGTGGTAGCATATGTCGTAACCTCAAGAGTATCTTGTTTTATAAACTCTTCATGACTAAGATTAGACCAAATTTAGGCATATATTCAATAATCACTAAACGATTCAATGTTTCATGACTTAAGACTGAATTTACTATGAGACAAGGATATACAAGACATAAACTCACAAATGTTGTATCTCCCACAACTATGGCTAGAAGGATCATGGAACAAAATGATGCCATTTTAGGAAACAAGGAGGAGGGTACAAAGTATGGCTATAGGATAAATCCAGTTAACACAATTTTAAGAAAACTTTCAGACAGACGCAATGAAGTGTAGTGATAAGAATAAAGCCTAGTTCCACAACCTTTCTTAGCATCTAGCCCGCAAACACAATAGGAAGGTGTAGCATCAAGCTTGACATGATTTGAAACAGGTACCTTATTCTCGTGGAGGATATTGGTGGTACATTAACCAAAACATTCATAAATAAGGGGCTCGCACTATACTAGGTGCACTATTTCAGATTTCAATAATAAAGAAAGGACAAGAATGGGACTATCACAGAAAGAAGGGGGAGACTGTGTGTAGCAAATCAAAATTACATGCATCAAATTTCATGAGCAAGTCACCAGGGTAAGAGAAAAATTGAACCTCTTCAACCTCGTTTATAACAGGCAAAGGCTGAAATTAGCCATCAAATAAAATGAACTTGAAATCCCATACCACATCTAATGATTTACCAAAAATAAACTATTGAATAACATTGAAATCTCCTATAACAAAGATAGGACAAAAGAGAGTAATACCATAACTTATCTAAAATTGTAGATCTGAGAAGTATTCATCGAACTGCCCATAAGATCTGCTTCCATCAAGTCATATCCCATAACCACCAAGCAAACCTCCTCCACTTGATGAGCCTCCTTGGCTTTCCCCCCTGAACAAACCCTCCTTCAAAGTCGTGATCCCCCATCCCTCCAAAAATTGTAGGGCTTTCCCGATAATCCTCCAAAAAAATAATCTGATAAGATCAATCCCCATTTGCAAGATACATGTATATTCCCCTTTTCTTTTCCAAAAAGCTCTCTCTTTAAAAGCATTCCATGCCCATTACTAAATCAGTATCCCACCATGCATGATCAAGGAGAGATTTTTCTATCTTTTTATTTTGCTTTCCCCATCAAATGAACACATTATCCTAATTCAAAAAATCATTCTACTTTCCATACTTAATTAAGACTGAAATAATAGTTATTTATCTTTTTCAAGCTCTTACACTTTAGTTCACAATCTTATCTCCTAAATTCGTTTTAAAGAATCACCTTATTTTCTGTAATTATTTTCACATAATAATAAATTGTCAATTATAATTAAATATAATACTTTTAAGAATGAAATCAATTTATTTATAAATAATAAAATTTTCTCTATATTTTGTGAGCTTATTTTATTTAATCATTATTTTGATTTTCTAAATTCATATAAGTTCCCTTGTAGGCAAATTTTGATGTAATTAATAGATTAAACAAAAAAGCATTATGTTTACCACACCATTTAAATGACATAATAAACAAAAATAAATGGTTACCCCAATCTCCAAAAGGTAAATGAGGGAGGGGCTCTACAATAACTCTCCAATGGTTTGTCCATGTCACCACTTTGGGATTTGACCTCCATTGAGAGCCACTCCCCCTACTTGCAACTAGAAGACCCAATTCAACAAATAGGGTTAAGCCATCTTGCACACTAAATAGAACAACAAGAAACAAAATTTTCAAAGTAAGACATGGACCCTCTTCCTCACAAGTCACAACCATAATAATAAGTCAACAGTGCAAGGCTACAAACCCTTTTGTACACAATCTCAAGAAAACACCAACCACTGTTAGGTGAAATGACATGAAACTCAGGAAAACACACATGGCTTGATATGGGATGTTCTAGCAGATCTTCCTAGACTCCAACCCCCATCTTGGGTTGTCCTAGCAACCCCACCTAATCCTCATCCCCCATACAAACTCATGCAAGTACAACCATACTCCCCTCTAACATCTAGAAGCCTAACACAACCTCACGCAAATGACTCCCATATTAAACAATAACTAAAAATCACATTGATTTCACTACACAAACACCTTATTTAGTGAATATAACAATTGAGTACTACCACCACAAACACCTTATTTCCACATATTTCAGCTAATAGTCACATGACTCAATAATGCAAGAACAACCATAATGACACTTATACTTAAAATAATCCACAACCTATAATTTACTAAAGTAATTTAATTTCCTTTATTTAACCATTTCTCTTAATTATAGACAGATGTGTATGCAAGTCACTTATCTACTTGATCACTTAATCACCCTAATTTCGTAAAAAAAGAACACAATAACCTAGGTGACTATAAGATTAACTTGGAATAAAATTCATTCTTTAAATGATTTAAAAGAACTCAATATTTACAACTGTTTATCTAATTCATTCCAATAAATCCTCCAACTTTCCTAATTAAATTGAATTAAATTCTTTTCTTATGTATATTCCAATTCACTTGTCTAACAAAACAAACATTTATTTCAAAATAAAATAATCTTGAACTCATCTCATAATATATATTTACAAACAGACATATATATATATATACATTAAACTCTGCAAACTGTTTAATAAACCAAATAATATATATTTACAGGCAGACATATATATATATATATATATATATATACATTAAACTCTGCAAACTGTTTAATAAACCAAATAATAATCATATTATTCTGTAAAGAATATATATATATATATATATATATCCACATACCATACGCTTAACAAGGAGCAACACCAAATAAAATTATAGCCATCGAATGAATAGAATAGGGTGATCACAAACAACCATAATAGTTCAAAGCTAATGCTAAATACATGGAAAAAGAAAAGAAATAGAACAATAATCTACAAAGGTAAGGCAACGACTAACCCAAATCATGCGCCTATTGGACAATTTCAACCAAAGTAATCACTTAAGTCCTGGTGATTTGCAGCCCATGCAAAATTTGTTTTTCAAGCCTGGCAGCAAGGGTCGATACACAAAGTGTTGTCATTTGGCACCGGAAAGCCAACAAACATTACGGTTGAAAGTTGAATATCATAGAAATCCATTTAATACAAAAAAAATGAAAATCATGAGATATAGATTTTGGCAAATCTTCAAAGTAAAACAAAAATCGAAGCACACCATACCAAATCAATAAGGATTTTAAAGAAATCTATTTGAAGATGAGTCAGGCTTTTAATTCACACCTTTCAAAAATTGAAGACCATATAAATGTAAATTGATAGCCACCTAAATATATTGTTTGGAAATCAAATTCCAATCAGTAGCTTATAAAAATCGGTTGTTTAACAAAGGAAAGCGGATATTATCAAAATCGCACCTTAGTATGGTATTCACAAAAAAACTTCAAATAATATAGACGTGAGACTCAAACCAAGGGCAGAATCAAGGCATCGAATCCTAAAGTTTAAGCATAAAACAATATTGATTGCCATTCATCTCCTATAAACATAAAGAAAACTTAGAAACTTATTGAAATAAAGCAATCAAAACTAGAATGGAATAAAATACCATTCTTAGACAGTTCACCAGTGAAGAACGTGCCCTCCAGATTCAAAAATTATCAGATACTCAAGGAAAAGAGGGACGCACAAGCGCAACCTTCAATTAAATAGCCACAATACTATACAAAAGTGTAAGTATATATATATATATATATATATATCTATATATATATTGCAGTAAAAAGGCATTGATAGCAAAGAGGAAGAGAAGGCGCCTAAACTAAAGGAAGATAAGCCCTCCAAATTTCATGTAAAAGAAATTGGCTTCCATTTATAACAAATATAAAATGCAATGCATGTACATCCAAGCAAATATCGATTGCAAGCTTGAGTTCAATGATATAAAGGGGAGAAGAAATTCGTTGTTGGAAGAGGTTAAAAGAAAGTGCTAACAACAATTAGTGTGTTCTACAAAGAGTGAAGCATTCCAATCAAAATGGGTTGAAGCAAGAAGGAACTTGACAACATAAATTTATAAAGGAATTCATAAACACATTCAATCATTTTCAACAAACAAGAGAAAGAGAGATCATTCACAATTAACAAAAAAATAAAAAAAAGAGTAAAAATGATGCCAACCTGAGATCTAAAGCTTCGTAGATGGAAAGGAAGTGCCAAGAATAACTTTATTGCAGAAACAATACTTTTCTCCAAATCTGTAAACAACCTTCAGGAATTTTTTCCCACTTCGAAAACAATTATTTAATCAAAAATCTGTATTTTTGACAAATATTCTTGTTGACAGAAATTTCATTCAAAAACAAAAATCAATTCCTTCCCATCTTCTAAAATTGATCATTATAAAAACAAAGAAAGTGATTTGATTTTCGAAAACAAAAACCAAGCAATAATCACTTAATAAGACAAGTTTCTATTTCACAACTAGTTCAGAGCCATGCATGGGCTCGAACTCACTTTTCCATTTTTTATTTGCTTTTACAACTTGTTCAAAAATATCCTTCAATTTATCTATTTAAAATTATATTATTTTCACATTTGAATAATTAAATTCCAATGATAATAGAATTAACAATTATCATTGAACTTAATTATAATAATACTTTATACAAAATAATTTAATTTAATTAATCATTAATAAACCATATACTATCTATTTTCGACATTGGTTTATTTAATTATTTATTTTAAATTCCAAATTAATTTAAACAACCTTTTAACCAATTTAGTTTAATTAAATCGATTAAACAAGGCAAAACAATAATAATTTTACCCAAAATTATAATCAATAAAATATTTAAACTCAATCAATAATTTAAACAACATAATTAATGAACAATTACGTAACATCACAATCATCCAAACAACGATAGACACAAAATGAAACAACTAACCAAGAGTGTAAACTAGACTAACGGGGTAACAAAATGGGCACTCATCCTCATCAAGGATGACGACAAGGGTAGGGGACCTTTTGTCATCTTTGTGTTCAACAAAATTTCCATTAGGTTTTTAGGCACACTCAGACCTACCAATGGAGGTGGAGTCGATGCCTGGTATGTACAACCTACATCAAACAAACTATCGAACAACATATATATATATATCAAACAATCGAACACACTGTGGGAGGAAATCACAGTGTAGTAGGGTGCTCACATCGAGTAATACTACATTTTCCCTCACTAAAAAACTTCAACAGATAACAACAATTACATCATAAACAACATAGATCAATCATTAACTAAATGCACAATAAGCATAATCATATGTCCACATGAAACATATAGTCAAATTAATCTGAACACACAACAAATCCATATATCCATCATAACATATGCATAATTCAATAGTATCATGGACATCAAATTTTGACCAACTATCATCCAAAACCAATCCAAAATGATAAAATAAGAATCAAGGTATCATAGTGCATAATGTATCATAATGAGTATTAGTCTAAAGAAAGCAATATGAGAGGCACTACATCCTCCCCCCTAAAACAAGGCTTACTCCTTGAAGCTTGCAAACAAGTATGGGTATGAATCTTGCATCTGGGATGCATCCTCCTAAGTAGCCGAAGCCTCAACATTATGACCCTATTGGACCCTTATGAGCTTACCCACGGGCTCTAGAGTTAGCTTCCCATCCTATAGTAGTAGCCTCTATAATTGCACCCTAATGCCTAGCCTCGCAGTTATCAATTGCAACAAATACTCTATGAGACCTACCTATATCACCTACTATTGGTTATGAGGCTGGTGGTCATTAACTAAATCCAGTTGTGTTCATTTGAGAACATTGTCTAGCTATGTGGCCACCACAATAAAAACATCCTTTTCCTTTACTATTCCCCCAATTGCCTAAGGGTGCACTAGACTGTTGGAAAGTATCTGTAAACTAAGTGCTCTGAGAAGGCTAGCTGGGATGATACTACTTGGCTTGCTGCAAATTTTGGTTTTTCCTATACTAAGCCACCACCTCGCCGAGACTAAGAGTTCTCATATTTGGGTTGGGAACATTGTTGTTGTTGCTCACCCTTAGTAGGTGCCTGATGACCCTTAGAGGAACCCACAACCTAATATTGACCACCTTGAGACCCGATACCACCTGGAGGTGAGCTACCAACTTGTACACCTATATGACCTCCTAGCGCCATAGCTACATTCTCCTCTACTAGCTGAGCTTTCTCTACTACCCCTTCCATGGCCTTTGGCTTGAAGAAACGAACTCCTCCACTAATATAGGCATTCAAACCCCTAATAAAATGTTGCACCAACATAGCTCATCATCGTTGATTCCAGCATACTTCTTAAGCTCATAAAACCTGTGCTCATACTTTTCCACTAACATAGCCATTTGTCTCAGCTCTTGGAACTCATCAGCATGACGTTGTCTCCAGTGTTCCGATAGGAAACAAGCTCTAAACCTCTCCATGAATAATTCCCAAGTCACTGAACCAATATCTAAGTGTAATTTCTACTCCTCTAATTTCCACCATGTAGATGCAAAACCTTTGAGATGAATGATGGCGCACCTAGCCTTAGTGTTACTGCCATAAGGATGCATAGAAAAACACCTATCCAGATCAATCAACCAAGTTTGTACCTCCAATCCTCCACCTGAACCATCAAAAGTGGGAGGACATGCTCTCAGAAGGTCTCTCATGTGACCTACTACAATGGAATCCTAATCCAATGATATGTCTCTCCTCCTAAGTGATCTGTCTCTCTCCTTGACCACCCACTGCTCCTCTTCCTACCTAGGGCCTAAGTGGCCAAGAACCTCCTCTAGCAACTAACACAACTATGCTCCCTCTAATCCCAGTTGACATAGATTCTGATCTCCACCTCCTGGGCTATTCTGGGAACCATGTTGTTCCTCATTTTTAGACTAGTGGGAACTCTAAGATGAAGTTCCCTGGAGGTTATCCCTATGGCTACCACCACGACCTCAACCTCTAGGCATCTTCCTACACACCAACTACAAAAGATAGGACACAAATATTAGGAAAGGATGACAGAAGGGGGAAAACATAAGCTCAAGAATCTAATCACTAGGACAACATAATGGGCTCAATCAACCTAGAGTACCTAGTGTTAGAACCTACCTCTGATACCAAGTGTAATGGCCCACCACGAAATCCTAAAGGAAAACAGATCTAATAGACAATTATCACACAAATTTTTTTTGAAAAGAAAATCAACATATAGACCACACTATCAACTACATAGAATATAAACTACATGTACATATGCTCTCATTACGTCCTTTAGGGTAACATAACTACATTATGAACATATCAATTATCCAATCTAAACATACATCATAAAATAACTAACAACAAGATTCTGAGGAAATCCACTGCATTAAATATATTAAATGCATATATTTCCACATATACAACACCATTAAAGATCATATTTTTACAAGAAAATTAGTACATGATCAATTTCTCTTACATAAGGGTACATCAATACATCATCACAAGATTACATCATAGCTTTCCTTATAATGACGTGCAAAAATATATCAAATATGTAAGATAAGATACAATTGAAATGATTACATCACATAACATAAATGTTATCACAAGTCTAGTTCAAGATATGGAATCTTTGCATAGGGTGCAACATCCATGCTCACTAACATCAATTGGGAACCTAAAGGAGTGCATAGTACATTCCACCTGACCATGTGGAACCCTAATGTCCACCCCACATGCTAGGAGATGACAATAAGGATCAACTACACAATAAATCAAACAGACAACGGCTAACATGAATCCATCATAGAAGGAACACAAAGCATCACATAACAATGACACTGCTTTCAAAGGCACACAAACAATGGGAAAAATACAAGACAATGGAATCCTAGAATGCAGTAGGGAAGAGTGTCATCACATGGTACTGGCATGGGTTTTTTGGTATTTTCCTCACTAGAACGTGGTCCACATCTATGGTTGTGTGACATTCCTCTCACTAGGACTCAGCCCCATAGGGTAACACATGTGGAACCAACAATCCTTTTGTGAGGATAAGGAAGTTGACCTTTCCAACTAGGCCTTCTAACCCTAACCTTACCCTAAATGAGCACTACGGAAAGGGAAAGGACTTCAATTATCTTTTCATGTGAAAGTTACTCGTCCCCCTATTTCATTTATTAGGTTATCACTAAACTAAATAACTCTCTATTGGGTTGTTGAGGTCACCACTTTGGGATTTGGCCCCCATTGGGAGCCACTCCTCCTACAGTTTGCAACTAGAAGACCCAATTCAACAAATAGGGTAAAGACATCTTGCATACTAAACAAAACCACAAGAAACATATATCTAGAGCAAGACATGGACCATCTTGCTCACAAATCACAACCATAATAATAAGTCAATAGTGCAAGGCTAGAGACCCTTTTGTACATAAGCTCAAAAAAACACCAACCAATGTCACATGAAACAACATGAAACTCATACAAACACACATGTATTGATATGGGATGTCCTGGCAGATCTACCTAGACCCTGGCTCCCATCCTAGTTTGTCTTGGTAGCCCCACATGATCCCCAACCCCCATACAAAGTCATGCAAGTATAACCATACTCCCCTCTAACCTCTGGAAGCCTACCACAACAACCTCACACAAATTACTCCCATATTAAACAATAACTAAAAATAACATTGATTTCACTACACAAACACCTTATTTAGTGCATATAACAATCAAGCACTACCACCACAAATGCCTTATTTCCACATATTTCACCTAATAGTCACATGACTCAATAATGCAAGAACAACCATAATGACACTTATACTTAAAATAATCCGCAACCTATAATTTACAAAAGTAATTTAATTTCCTTTATTTAATCAATTGTCTTAATTATCTAGAGACATGTATGCAAGTCACTTGTCTACTTGATCGATTAATCACCTTAATTTTGTAAAACAATCACATAATTAAATAATACAATAGCCTAAGCAAGTATAAGATTAACTTGGAATAACATTGATTTGTTAAATGATTTAAAAGAACTCAATATTTACAAGATTTTATCTAATTCATTCCAATAAATCCTCCAACTTTCCTAATTAAATGGAATTAAATTCTTTTCTTATGTAGTATTCCAATTTACTTGTCTAACAAAACAAACATTGATTTCAAAATAAAATAATCTTTAACCTATCTCATAATATATATTTACATACACTTATACATATATATGTGTGTGTGTGTGTGTGTGAATATATGTATGTATATATATTTATGTATATATATATATACATAGTTCAGCATTTATATATATTCATACATACATATATAAATATATATGGGTGTACATTAAAATCTGCAAACTATTTAATAAACCAAATAAAAATCATATTATTTTGTAAAGAGAATACATAATTTTTTTTATACGTACATGCATCTATATATATATATGTATGTATGTATATATATGTGTGTGTGTGTATGTGTATGTGTATGTTTATACATATACATATACATATACATATACCATGTACACATAACAATGAGCAATGCCAAATAAAATTCTGGCCATTGAATGGATGGGATGGGGTGATCACAAACAACCATAATGGTTCAAGGCTAATGCTAAATACTTGGCAAAAGAAAATAAATAAAAAAATAAGCTACTAAGGTAAGGCAACGACTAACCAAAATCATGTGCCTATTGCACAACTTCAACCAAAGTAATCACTTAATTCTTGGAAATTTGTAACCCATTGAAAATTTGATTTGCAAGCATGGCAATAAGGGTCGATACACAAAGTGTTGTCATTTAGCACAAGGAAACCCAACATACATTATGGTTGAAAGTTGAATATCATAGAAATCCAGTAAATACAAAAAAAAAGAAACCATGAGATATTAGATTTTAGAAAATCTCCAAAGTAAAACAAAAATTGAAGCACGCCATACCAAAACAATAAGGATTTTAAAGAAATCTGTTTGAAGATGACTCAAGCTTTTAATTTACGCCCTTCATAAATTGAAGATCATATAAATGTAAATCAATAGCCACCAAAATATATTGTTTGGAAATCAAATTCCAATCAGTAGCTTATAAAAATTGGTTGTTTAACAAAGGAAGGCACACATTATCAAAATCACACCTCAACATGGTATTCGTAGAAAGCTTCAAAGAATACAGACATCAGACTCAAACCAACGGAAAAATCAATGCATTGAATCCTAAAGTTTAAGCATAAAAAAATATCGATTGCCATTTATCTATAAACATCTTTGGTGAGTTTTTCCTACAGTTTAGTTTGCAAGTTTTCTATAAACATCTTTTGAAGATGTGGATCAGGAATCATGACACCAATTTGAGAGTAAAGAGATTGATATCATGAGATAAAGTTAGATATCTTTTTCTTCATGTTGTTTGCATCTCATCAAATCAGCCAAGGTATTCTTTTGAGTCATATGCACTTGGAAATGATTTATAAATGCATCAATTAGTTCATTGAATGAATGAATTTAATTGTTT
>VDFB02324668.1:34847-87161 GCA_007258455.2 Sequoia sempervirens | reverse complement strand
CTTGTTTAGAATGCATTCTCTGATAAATGACCACCATAGGTGACATTGTTTCAATTTTCTACTCTGCTAACTTTGAATTATATTGTTCTATTTGACTTGTTTCCTTGAGTGGATAATACTGGATATTCGCATACTTGATTTCCTCAATCTAAATTTTGTATATATCTGATACTTCTATTGACAACTCTATGTGACTGTACGAATCAATAACCTGCTCTTTTTGTGTAACAATGTTAGGAATAAAGGGATCCTATTCTGAATGAAGATCATCTATGTGTCCATCCATAGAAAGCATCTCATGGGTAGATGGAGGAGTATGTGCATCTTTCATAGATAGGAGAGTGTCCATTAGATCATTGTAGTATCTTAGAGATACAAATTCTTGATTTTGAATGATTTTCAGATTTTCTTTCAACATGCTTTGGATCAAGTTCTTGACATGGCTCATTTTCAAACGATGGATTGCTTACAAAGGGTTCTTGGATGTCGTCATTAGACATGGTAAGTGGTTCAATATCCTCAAGTGTTGAGTTCAAGGTTTCTTCAGTATCTATAACCATGAGGTCAAAGGATTTCAACATGTCTTGGAAGGGACCACTGCTAGACTTTGGTGAAAGATGTTGATCATGCTTTGGAATGAATTATTGAGATATGTCCTCTAACTCATAAGGTGATGTAGAGACATTTTCAACATGATCATAGGTGAATGGATTGTGAATTATGTCAATAGGATCAAATAATCCTAACACTCCTTGAAATAGATCACTAAAAAGTGGCTCTTGATGTATGTTGAGTTGATCATCAGATGGGGTAGAAAAATCTTCAATGTGCTCTTTAATTGAGAGATTTTGAACATTGTTTTCAACAATTGTGGCAAAGAGATTGTGAATTTCTTCGACCATAGAGTCAAGTGATATTGACATTTCTTGAATTGGATCATTGTTGGGTATTGTCAGTGGATTTTGATCATGATTGAGAAGTGACTCTTGACATATGTTGATTTGATCATTGGATGAGGTAGACATAGCCTCAAGGTGCTCAGTGATGGATTGATCTTGATCCTTGTTCTCAACAGTTGTCATTTTTTGTGTTTGTGCTTGTGTGTTTTGGGTAGCTTGAGAGGCTTGGGCATCTTGAGAGGCTTGTTGCACTTGTTGAGGTTGTCTTGCTTGTTGTGTGGCTAGATATTGTTGGATGGCCTTTTGGTAGGCCTAGTGAGCTTTTAGTGCAATGTCATATTGTCTTGCTACGTTTGGTTTTGGTGGTAGTGGTGGCAGATTTGGAATTGTGATGGATGTAGTGACAAGTCATTAAGATGTGTTTGGAGTGATCATGGTAGTGAGGGGTTGAGATATGATGGTGTGATAGTGGTGGTTGGAATGATCGAATTGATAGGGATGGTTGGGATGACTAAGGTGATAGGCCCTTGGGAGACCATATTTGATTTGTCAGGATTGATGTTGTCATTTGATTAGATGCCATCTGTTGGTGTGATGTTTATGGTATATTCAAAGGATTTGATGTGATGGATTGATTGGTGTTAGGTGGATTGATTCAGATGGAGTGATTTGTGCTAGGTAAAGAGGGAATCCCTAAACCAAGGAATGATGTTCATATGGGTGATGGTGGCGGAGATGTATCTTGGCGCAATGACTCAACTATTTTGGTAAGTGTAGCAATTTGATCTCGCCAAATTTGATCTTGATTTCGATCTTGATTCCCTTGATATAGTTGATTTGGTTTTTTTTCAAGAAGATTTGGAATGCATACTTGTGGTTTTTGAATGGGATCATGGAAAAATTGATTTTGGACAATGTTCTGATTTGGGATGATGTTCAGATTTGGCATGATAGGTTGAAATTGAACATTGTTGATGTTGGGAATCATATTTCCTTGATTTAGGTAACTTTGATTTTGTTGGTGTGAATAATTGTCTTGTACCTAGCTTATTCATTCACTAGGTAAATTAGGGGACATATTCACATGGTTAAGTTTACTTAGGTAAAAGATTCTTTCTAGAAGGCTTAGTTGGCTTATCTAGAACTTATCTTATCTAGCTAGGATGCATCATTTCCAAAGTGGATTAGGTTGTTGGTTGCTCATGTCATAGGATCATGACATTTGTCAACATCATATTCATATTCCATTCCCCCTAACCTTGCCCATAGGCAAGGCATCTCATGTACATTTGTATTTAAGCTAATCAAGCAATCAATCAATCTTGCATTGTGAACCGAGCTTTCTTTCCTTTCTCTCTCTTGTGGAAGTGGTTTTGTTTGCAACTGATCTTGGGGGTGTTGAGGGGTCACCATCAACTCCTACATGGTACGGCCTAAAAGGCAGACTGCTCCGTGATTCAGGGTGATATCTTTGCTTAAGATTTTTGCCGGGTGTGATTGGGTTTCAAGAACCCTACCGCTTGAGTTCCAAGTATTTAATTTTGACTGTGAATTTGCTCTATATTAGGCAGTTGTTTTCTAAGCAAAAAAAATTTGTCAGAAAGTAACTTCTCTGCGGTACAAATTTTCCATTTTTCGCAAAAAAAATATTTTGTTAAATATTTTCTGCGGATTTGTATTTAAAATTTCGGGGCGAAATTTTATTTGTTATTCGGGCAAATATTTTGTGAATTGTATTTGGATCGACATATTCTGCGGCATCTCCATAACCTCTGCGCAGGTACCGGGCACCGGGTACTTCCATTGGCGGGGTACATCGTGCGAGCATTTACCGTCGGTCAATTTATTATGATCGGTGGTCAAACACTGTCCTCAGTGGTTTCTTTTTGTGGCATCGTACCTGTCCCTGTTGTCGTCCATCAGATCTGCAGTCGGGTACTTCCTATCGTCAGATCTGTAGGTCACTGGTCGGCATCTATATCCGTCCTCTCTGCGCACTGGCAGACTCCGATCACATTCCTTTGTCAGATCTCATTAACTCCGACAGGTCCGTGCTTGGTCGGGGCACTGGCTATGCAGGAGATAATTTGCACCGATGGCCATGCCCTTCGATGTCCATGCCATACGTACTTGCTGCTGCTGCTAACTGTCAATGATTAAATGCATGTACCATCGTTTTCAGAGCCTGGTTTTGGAAACTGCGTAGTTGTACATTGGTGGCAGACATCCTTCTCCGTGTTGCGTACTCTCACTGCAATGACTCGTTGTATAAGAGTTAAAATTTAAAAAGTATAACTATGATTTTTTTGTTTTCAAATTTCATTATTAACTTTAATGTTTTTATTTGATAATTTATAATATAAAAAATAATATATAATAAATATAATAATAATATTTTAAAGATTAAATTTACATTATATAAAATATAAAAAATAAATTGACATTATATAAATATAATATATAATAAATAATTTTAAATATTTTGAAGATAAATACAAAATAAAATTTAAAATATTATTAAAAAAATTATATATTAAGTTTTTTGATAATAATTACTATATGTATTAATGCATAGATGCCCTGTGCATCTATTTAGTTCTTAGGTAAATGTTGAAACTAAAATATTTATTTTTATAGTAATTAGGTAGTTCTTAGGTAATAATTACATAAGTTCTTAGGTAAATGTTAAAACTAAAATATTTAGTTTTAAAGTAATTAGGTAGTTCCTACGTAATAATTACTATATGTAATAATTAAAATATTTATTGCAACTAACCTTTATTCATATGGATTGATTGAATGAATATGAGTGTTTTACTATAGGATGTTTATCAAAACTAATCCCCATTTCCAAATACACCATCCAAAACACCCCACTACCTCCACTTTGATAGGACGTTTTAATTTGATAATCACTCTTTTTTATGAGTGCAGTTTTATCAATTTAGATGTGAATGTAGAAGTGCATTTTCTAAATAGTTAGTATATTAGAATCAAAGTAGTAATTTTTTATTATTAAATCCATTCTAAAAATATATAATATATTGAAATCAATGCACACTATTATTTAAAAGTTATATATATATTCAAAATTAAAATTACAATATATTGATTGAATAAATTTTAACAATTATAAATAACATATTATATTTTTTATTATGGATAATTCTTCTTAATCAAATATAACAATATCATATTAATTATAAATTCTTTAACTATAAATTTTAGTAAAAAGAATCTATATGTTGTAATAATATAGACTTATGTGTAGAGTGGACCAGTTGTAAGATATGGCACAAGTTGTAAGTTTGGCGTCAATGAATCATGGTAAATATTTTAAGTGGTAATCAATCTTTGTTAAAGAAAAGCTTGATGCTTATATAATAGGAGAATTTAAATTGAATGAATATCTAAACTATAATATATAATAAATATAATAATAATAACAACATTTTAAAAATTTAATTTACATTGCATAAAATATTAAAAATAATTTATATTATATCTTAGTTTTAACATTGAGCTAAAAACTAAAACTAAAACTAAAAAAATAAATAAAATAAGTGAAAATAGTTCTTTAAAGAAATATAAAATAACAAAAATAAAATAACTTTTAAATAAATAAAAATATTCTTTAAATAAAATAAAATAATCTAAAAGATTAAAATTTATGTATTATATATAATTAATAAAATAATTAAAATATTTTTACATTTTATATTAATTTTTCTTTATTTCTTAAATACAAAATAAAATCTAAAATATTATTAAAAAACAATTATTAAAAAAAAAATATATAAAAAATTAACATTAGCTAAATCTTTAATTATTAATCTATCAAGTTAAATATATAAAAATTAATGTTAAAATTAAATATATAAAAATTAATGTTATAAATGAAAGTTAAATAAAATTAAAAAAAACGTAAAGGACTGACGGACTGATCTGACGGGAGACACCGTACTGCACAACAGATGTCAGGGTACGTTAGAAAGAGGACCGACGAGGACTGGCAGATACGGCAGCGGTGTCAGATGGATGGCAGCGGATGGGCATCCATGCCATGCGGTGCAAATTATCTCCTGCATAGACAGTGCCATGGCCATGCCCTTCGATGTCCATGCCATACGTACTTGCTGCTGCTGCTAACTGTCAATGATTAAATGCACGTACCATCGTTTTCAGAGCCTGGTTTTGGAAACTGCGTAGTTGTACATTGGTGGTAGACATCCTTCTCCGTGCTGCGTACTCTCACTGCAATGACTCGTTGTATAAGAGTTAAAATTTAAAAAGTATAACTATGATTTTTTTGTTTTCAAATTTCATTATTAACTTTAATGTTTTTATTTGATAATTTATAATATAAAAAATAATATATAATAAATATAATAATAATATTTTAAAGATTAAATTTACATTATATAAAATATAAAAAATAAATTGACATTATATAAATATAATATATAATAAATAATTTTAAATATTTTGAAGATAAATACAAAATAAAATTTAAAATATTATTAAAAAAATTACATATTAAGTTTTTTGATAATAATTACTATATGTATTAATGCATAGATGCCCTCTGCATCTATTTAGTTCTTAGGTAAATGTTGAAACTAAAATATTTATTTTTATAGTAATTAGGTAGTTCTTAGGTAATAATTACATAAGTTCTTAGGTAAATGTTAAAACTAAAATATTTAGTTTTAAAGTAATTAGGTAGTTCCTATGTAATAATTACTATATGTAATAATTAAAATATTTATTGCAACTAACCTTTATTCATATGGATTGATTGAATGAATATGAGTGTTTTACTATAGGATGTTTATCAAAACTAATCCCCATTTCCAAATACACCATCCAAAACACCCCACTACCTCCACTTTGATAGGACGTTTTAATTTGATATCACTCTTTTTTATGAGTGCAGTTTTATCAATTTAGATGTGAATGTAGAAGTGCATTTTCTAAATAGTTAGTATATTAGAATCAAAGTAGTAATTTTTTATTATTAAATCCATTCTAAAAATATATAATATATTGAAATCAATGCACACTATTATTTAAAAGTTATATATATATTCAAAATTAAAATTACAATATATTGATTGAATAAATTTTAACAATTATAAATAACATATATTTTTTATTATGGATAATTCTTCTTAATCAAATATAACAATATCATATTAATTATAAATTCTTTAACTATAAATTTTAGTAAAAAGAATCTATATGTTGTAATAATATAGACTTATGTGTAGAGTGGACCAGTTGTAAGATATGGCACAAGTTGTAAGTTTGATGTCAATGAATCATGGTAAATATTTTAAGTGGTAATCAATCTTTGTTAAAGAAAAGCTTGATGCTTATATAATAGGAGAATTTAAATTGAATGAATATCTAAACTATAATATATAATAAATATAATAATAATAACATTTTAAAAATTTAATTTACATTGCATAAAATATTAAAAATAATTTATATTATATCTTAGTTTTAACATTGAGCTAAAAACTAAAACTAAAACTAAAAAAATAAATAAAATAAGTGAAAATAGTTCTTTAAAGAAATATAAAATAACAAAAATAAAATAACTTTTAAATAAAATAAAATAATCTAAAAGATTAAAATTTATGTATTATATATAATAAATAAAATAATTAAAATATTTTTACATTTTATATTAATTTTTCTTTATTTCTTAAATACAAAATAAAATCTAAAATATTATTAAAAAAACAATTATTAAAAAAAAATATATAAAAAAAATTAACATTAACTAAATCTTTAATTATTAATCTATCAAGTTAAATATATAAAAATTAATGTTAAAATTAAATATATAAAAATTAATGTTATAAATGAAAGTTAAAGAAAATTAAAAAAAACGTAAAGGACTGACGGACTGATCTGACGGGAGACACCGCACTGCACAACAGATGTCAGGGTACGTTAGAAAGAGGACCGACGAGGACGAGGACTGGCAGATACGGCAGCGGTGTCAGATGGATGGCAGCGGATGGGCATCCATGCCATGCGGTGCAAATTATCTCCTGCAGACGGTGCGTTTTTCTCGCCGCTTTACGTATTACGCGCTGCGCAAAGTCCCTGGTTATTAAATGAACTCCAACAATAGTATTTAAATACACAAACTGATCTAGAGATGAAGGCCGCGGAATTCGAAATATTCGCTGTTTATCTGTTCCAGAGAATAAATAAAAGAAACCATATAACAGGGAACGCAAGAAGTAATTCTCAACTAATTCTCCCCAAAAAATTCCTCGGCTGAAAAAAAACAAATTACTTTACTGCTGTAACTAAATTCAAGCGACATCTTTATCATATCACTAAATGAAAATCGTTACAGCGTAAAAAATAGCACAGGGCTAATGCTAACAAAACTAGAACAGTGCCATTTCTGCGACCATTACCAGTCTCTCTGAAAATCGTAGACAGACGGCATGCATGCAGGAATACAGTATAAACTTGAAAAAAGAAATCAATCAACACTGTTGGTTGAAATATATATTTCTGGTGTTCTTCTAAAACTGGGCTTTGGGGTATAATTAGGAGAAGGAGAAGAAGTTATGTTCAGAGCTTCTTGTTTTGAGGAAGGATTGTAAGGCTTGAAATTTGCCATTGTAGCGAGCTCTTCCACAGCCTCTACCACATGCTGAAGCCTCGCTACAATCTCCACCAGCATCCATGCAAACGTAGCCAAAGGAAGCGCTTCTGCAAATTCAACACCCTGTCTTGGTATGAACCTTTTCTGTGTCTCTGCGGTACCACTTTCTCCATGCCACGACATTAATCTTCTGATCGCCTTCCCGGCTTTTTCGTTACCAAAATCTTCATCTTCTGCTTCTCTACTTTCATTCTCAACGATTTTCTCGATAGGCAATCTTCTTGAATGTATTAAGAGCTTTGGCTGAGCATGCAAGGCAACTTGCAGATCCTTCAATGCAAGTTGCACTTCCTTCATCATTGACTCCCAATCGCATCTTGTCATATGTTGGATGCTGTTCGACAGCTCTCCCAGTAATTTTGCTGCTTCCTGGCCAACCTTGGTGCATGGCTTCTTCAATATTGAACGAACGGAATGCGGAGTCTGTAATGAATTGAAAATAAGTTACATGATCTGTAATGTATCGAAGATAATTAGTAAACTAATAAAATCACAGGAAACGTATATGTATATACCTCAAGCTCAGATCGAAGGCATCCATGCAAGGCCACAATAGAATATGCTAAATAACGAAGCTTCACTCCTATTTTCACATACTGCTTCCATGGGTGCCGGTATCGAAACCGCCCATGTCTTGGCTCCCAGCTAGCAAAGGTAGCCTGCAATTCAAACCCAGTTATTTAACATGTACAATCAGCGCTTTCAGATAGTACAAGTAAAAAAAGGCACGATTCGTTTGGTGTCTTTTAGTGTTAAGTTGTCAGGGCAACAATTTTATTTGTTTCTTCAATCTGAAGAAATTTCCAATAGCGATATGTTTTTATTTACCAAAGAATCGTCGGTGGCCTTTGAATCTAACACAGACTTGTATCCTTGGTATATGGGATCTTCCGATTCATCTTCGACCTTGTCATCATGGCGTGCACTAAAATATTGATCGACACATCCTGGCATCACATATGCCTATAACGTTAGGCTGGACTCAAACATTAATTAAGCATTTGTGCATGGATTGGTAACAACCAATCCAATATATTATGTTGTTATTTATCCAGTATAAATTTTAACGAAAGCATATAGTTTGTGTAACAATCCATTACAATAAACACACTTTTTATGCTGGAGACAACATTATGCTTGTCCGAATTAATCAACTTTTTCTAACCTCTTTTGCTTTGGTTCGGTTTTCCTACCTTGCAGAGATTCCATAAGGCCTTGGAATTTCCTGACAGTCGAATTGTGAAGATCCTCGCCAGACCAGATGGGGAAAAGCAGCAGACTTACGACGAGGCACACACCACATCCGATGAGTATGGTGGTGAGGCGTTCATATGCCATGCGTGATATATTCTGCACTCGATATCCAGAGACAGTAATCATGCTGAATGTCAGCAGGAATATCACAACCCCATAATCAAATTTTGTTTTGATAAAGGGGAAGAAGCGAGCATATGTGGCAGCTGCGCCTGCAAAATGATTCCAGGAGTAAGAAGGTGAGTCGAGGAAAACGAGTTCCAAGAAAGCACCAAAAGTAGCGATTAGTCACCTATGATGAACAGAGAAGATCCCACTACGACGGCCTCTCCTTGCGCTACTTGCTCCGACAAGTAACAAGCAAGAAAGGCTAGAGACCCAGCCACCACAGTGCCAATTCCTCTGTTTAATCCTTTGCTCAGGGTAGCCCCTGCTTCAGCAGAAACAGCCGGTGAACCATGATTATGTTAAAAACAATTTCTCAACCAATCTAAATGTTAGATTAGGGTGAAAAGAATTTGCGTTAATTGTTTTCGACGTGTTTACTATGCTGCAGGAAATTTGAAAGAGTTTTTGTATACATATGTAGAAGCAGCACTGCATAGTGCATATATGAGATATAAGAACTAATAAAAACAGCAGCAGCTTTTATACTTTTCTCTGTGTGTTAGTCTGAAATTATTTTGTTTATACGCATGTTTTGCATTCTGAGATAGCAGATTTGTGAACACAGAATTCTTATTCAGTATTGTAAAACAGAACATTAGTCATAAAAACAGAGCATTGAAAGACAGGGCAGGGCACACACAAATTTTTCAAAGGCGGAGAAAACAAATTACAACCAAACTTCTGCAATATTTGAAATACAAGCAAAAGATTCTAATTAACAATAGTTTAGTGAATTAATTTATACCTGCAGTGAATTCTAGAACAACTACTACTGTCATCACTGCCCAAATTGCATTATCTCCGACTCCCACCCCGCGGAATAATGGATCCCATAGACATACAAGAGAAACCACTGACAGTGCCTGCCCAACTTTCATGGCATGTATAATCCTTCTCGGATCTTCTATACCCACATCCACTATCTTTCTGCAGCAGGCCATAATAACTTGTTTTATATTTAACCCAACTTTTCTTAGCAGTCCCCTATTTTGAGACTCATTACAGTCATTTTGTTGATCAGCAGTGATGTTAACTTTGCATTCGCCGCTGGCAACAGCTGCCATTACCCAGATCAATTCCAAACGAAACCTGAGAAACAGAGATGGAAGACAAATCAATTAGATTTCACATCGTAGAAACTTACCAAGTCCACCCAAATCGCCCTTAAAGCAGGTCCACTTACACTAATTAATAATGCTTCTTTGTTAACATGAAATGAGCAAAAGAAAGAAAAACTACTTCATACCTAACCTCTAATGACCAAAACAGAAACCCCCAGAAAATCGAAAGAACACCGTCCAAAAAGTGAAAGCACCTTATTGAACTCAATCGTAATGAGGCGGAGCTTATAAACTTTGAGGATCCATCCTAACTGTTGCTTCCTTCTTTTGTTTGCATTACTTATAAGATGGAAGAGAGAAAACTCGCCTTACAGAATGAATTAGCCGGTTCATTTCTCGTTTTAAAAAGTGGAGAGGAAAAAGATGCCCCATAAAATGAATTACCTGGAACTTCTTAAGATCTACATAAAAATCAGCCATTTTTGACATCTGTCAGATCGTGAACAGACATTAGTTTTTTGATTCGTATATGTACCAAATCTTCATACACAATAAAAGCTTTGACTCTGAATGCTTAATGGTGAATACACCCTCACCAGGTAAGAATACATAAATATATAAATATGAATTGAATAGCTACGTGGCAACTACTTTTTTAATTTTGATTCAATGTAGAAAATATTACATATAAAAAAATGCAGTCAACAGGCTGCAACAACCATGGCGTAAGAACAAAGACTCTACACATCACATAGAACCAGTCTTATGGTCTGAATTTAACCATGCATTGAAGCTATTTAGAACAGAAGAAATCTTGTGGCAACTACCTAGTTTCCTCCAATGAGACAAAGAAAAAAGTTTAAAAAGTATACCAAAATGAAATAACACCTCCACAAGATGATCTGAACTAGAAAAAGCGAGTCAAGGACACCATTCACATCGGATTATTGCAATTTACGAGGTAGAGAAAAAAAAAAAGGACACCATTCACATCGGATAATTGCAATTTACGAGGTAGAGAAAATCAACATTTTCAACGCAAATTCCCAAACGTGTAAGGTGCAGATTCAATCCACAGAGCTCGGACTGCATTTACACCGTTCCGTACAATATATTGACAGGAAATTTGCTCAACTGGACTCTATTTTTCTTCGAACTTGCCACGCAGTCGGCAATATGGAATAAAAAAACAAAAAAACAATAACACCTTCCCAAGCTAATTTTAAAGGAGAACATCTTCCACGTTTTGGAAAAGTCTAAAATATTTAGTAAGAAGTCTTTTATTCATAAAAAAATAGAGAATCACAAGAAGAACAAAGAACTACTAAATATTAATTAAAAATTCTTATTGTTATTAATTTTTGGTTTTAGGTCTAAAATTAGTCGGAGAAGTGAGTGTCTTGAAGATTTGTATCGGAGGTAATTCAATATTAATCATTGATTCAATTTGTTTAAAATAATATTATAACTAGCAATCACACATTGGTGTGCAATGGGTGTGCCGAAGAGGTGTGGATTTAATGATATCAAATTTCCACAATCCATGATAATTATTATGAAATGGTTTGTGGATTCGATTGTGTATAATCTTTTGCATCAACGTTTTGGATCACACTCCATGATCCATCATCAGGATGAGACCAGAGAGCATAAGGAGAAAAAATGGTTAGTTGAAGACCAAAATCAAAATTAAAGGCCAAGATGAAGGGGAAGAAGGTTGCACGAAAGCTAAGGAAGACAAGACACAAAAACATTAAAAATCAAAAAAATGAACAAGATAATGAAGCAATTCTAAAAGAAACATTAAGAGGTGAATCAAATAAGAAGACAGGAAAGATCATAAGAATAGAAAATAAAAATGAGATATATTGTAACTTATATGATTCAATTAAAGAAGGAAGGAAAAAGCATACAAATATTATAACTTATATGGAAAAATATGCATTTTAATAAAATCTATAAAGCCCAAAAAAATAAGGAAAAAACTAAAGCAGGAAATAATAAATTGCTTATAAGGTATAACATAAATATGAGATTAAAAAATAAACCTATACTATACTATAACTATAAACCAAAAAAACCTTAAATTAAAAAATATATAAGTTTATAGTACAAATTTATATCTTCATATAAATAAAGCTATTATAAAGATAAAAACTAAAAACTAAAAAACTAAAACACCTATATTTATAAAGCTTAAAAATTAAAAAATTAGAAATTCAAAATGAAGGAGAACACCAAGAAATGCCTTAAGAAGGAAACTAATAAGATCTAAGAACATACAAAAAGATATTAAAACCTCATATATATATAAGGGCAGAAAATTAAGAGGTGTGGAATGTCAATTAGAGAAAATTTAAGTATTTTTTTTGCATAAATTTGTGTATTACATGAGTTTAATTGGTTGGCCATTCAAAAAATGATATTGTTTGTGCAACAAAGGTCTCTAAAAATGAGTGAAAGAAAACCTCTAAATCAAGAAGACAATGGAGGTCTATGAAGAGGGAGGGGGAGGAGATAGGGAGAGAGATGGATGGGTAGAGAGAGGGAGACATTTCTAGAGATGGAGGGGGAGAGAGGAATATAGAGGTAGAGATGAATATAGAGTGAGAGATGAAAAGAGACAAATAGATAGAGGTAGAGATGAATATAGAACGAGAGAGGAAGAGGGAGACAAATAGATAGGGATATAGAGAGAGATCTAGAGGAAGAAATAAAGATAGAGAGAGATAGGGAGATAGATGAGGAGAGATAGAGATGGATAGATAGAGTAGAAGAGATAAAGAGGAAGAGGGGGAGGGAGAGATAGAGAGAGATATATGGCAAGATAGAGTGATATAAAGATAGAGATATAAGGAGCTATAGAGAGAGGGGGAGAGGGGGAGAGATAAAGAGATAGAAAAAAAGAGAGAAGTAGAGGAAGACAAATAGAGATGGAGAGGGAGAGGGAGATAGAAATAGGGGGAGATCGAGAGAGGGTGAGAGAAAGAGGGAGAGATAGATAAATGGGAAGAGAAAGAAATAGATATAGAGATAAATGGGAAGATAAAGGGAGAGAGAGGTTGAGATATAAAGATAGATAGGGGATAGGGAGGGAGCAAGAGAGGGAGAGATAGAGAGAGGGAGAGAAAGGGACAAAGATAGATAGAGGAGGGAGAGAGAGAAAGAGAAGATGGGGAAGAGGGAGATATATGTAGAGAGGGAGAGAGAGAGGGGGGAGAGAGGGAGAGGGAGAGGGTGATATGGAGACATAGAGAGAGATAGGAAAAGAGATAAAGAGATAAGGAGATAGATAGATCTAGGGAGATATACATAGAGAAAGATATCAATAGAAAGAGATGGAGAAATGAGTGAGAGGGAGATCGAGCAAGAAATAAAGATAAAGATATAGAGTAGAAGAGATGGAGGGAGAGATGGAGTGAATAAGATAGAGAGAGGAGAAGGGGGAGAGAGGGAAAGGATATAGATGTATAGGGAAAGAGATAAAGAGATAGATGTAGAGAGATAGATAGAAAGAGATAGAGAGAGGAGTGAGAGAGAGAGAGAGGGAAAGAGATAGAGGTATACATAATGAGATATAGATAGAGAGGGGGAGGGAGAGATGGGGAAATAGAGATAGAGGTAGGGAAGGAGAAAGAGGGAGTGTGTGTATATGAGTGAGAGAGATATGGAGAGATATAGAGAGGGAGATATATATATTTATAAATAGATAGAGAGGGAGGGAGAGGGGAGAGAAATAGAGAGAGGAGAGAGGAGTAGAGAGAAATAGAAATAGGGAGTGATAAGGAGAGAGGTAGAGATAGGAATAGAGATAGATATAACTTGGGAATATAGAGGCAATGTGAGAAAGATAGATAAACATATAGAGGAGCGATGGAAGAAGAGAGAAAGAGGGAGAGGGATAAATAGATATAGAAAGAGGGGGACGATGAGAGAGGGGGAGATGGAGAGATAGAAAGATAACGATATAGGAAGTGATATAGAGAGAGCTAGAGGGAGGAATATATAGAGGAGGCAAGAGTGAGAGATACAGGAGGTGATAGAGAAAAGTAGTAGAGAGGGGGTAGAGGTAGTGAGATAGAGATAGGGTGGGAATAAAAGGGGGTGTATGTATATCAATTTATATTTAATAATATATATTTCATATAATATTTAATAATAAATATAAATTGAATATATTTTTTAATAAATATAATATATATTTTAAAAATAAATATAGATAAATATTAAACTTCTAATATATTTAATTAGTAATATATGTAAAAAGGTAAATTATATTTATATTTAATAATGTACATATTGTATATAAATATTAAATATATAATATCTAAATATTATAATATTATGCTGAAAAAAAGTCAAATATATAAACATAATTTTATTTCATATATTAAATTAAGAATATTCTAGAAAATTATATCTTATAATCTAAAATAAAAATTAAGTACCATAGGTGGGAGGACGATGTTGCACGAAGGGTTTGACTATGTTGCAGGCACGGTAGCCTGCAGCCTGTGAGGTCGTGGGTTGCATGCTTTTCTCTCTTTGTGCATGTGTGGCAGTTGCAATAGATCTGTGTGGGTTTGGTGTGCTCAATGGGGGGTTGCTTTTAGGCATTTGGGGGTATGTTCTTTCATTTCCTTGCTCACTGTGTTTCTTTCGATACTTAAACTATTTTATGATTGCTTTGTTTCATCCATTTCCTAGTGATTATCCCATGCTCAACTCTGTTTCTTTGGTCTGGGTTGTGTGGACTTGCACCCGTTTGAATTAGGTGTTACCTCCATTTTTATTTAATTGGTGAAAGTATAAGGGTGTTTTGTTCTCCTGGCTATGGCTCTAGGGGAGGCATCAGGAGCCAAATCTCCTATGGATTTTTGTGTTGCATTTGTGGCTTCTTCTCCAAATTGTTCATCAAGGGTTTTTTATAATAATTTTTTTTAAATGATTCGAGTAATGGTGGATTTTTGTCATCTATTGGTTCTCAAATCCCAAAGATAAATGGTCACCTAGAGCGTACCAAAGATAGGCCAATGCCCCGATGATTCAACCAGAATCGATTGCAGAGGATATCGAGTATTTCTCGAAGCATGTCTTGCTTTGCAAATTCCTGGGAATGAGGGTTTCACTCCAAGTTTTGGAGTTGTGGGCTCAACAGACTTGGTCTCCAAAGGGTGACATGGAAATAATGTTGTTGGCGAATTGTTAATTCATGGTGGTTTTCAACTACATGGTAGATCACAATAGAGTTTTTAAGGGTGGACCTTATTTCCACAACCAAATTGGTTTATTTATTAAACCCTGGCATGTGATTTTTAATCCTTCGGAGGAGCTCCCAAATCAGATTCTAGTGTGGGTGTGTCTCCCTAGGTTTCCAGTTGAATGTTGGCACAATGACATCTTGCATAATGTTGCTTCGCTTTTGGGGAAACCAATTCTCAACAAACTCAGGATAGAAAGGTAATGACATTTTCTTGTATTTGTGTTGAGATTGATTTAAGTAACCCTCTTCTAGATTCTTTGGAAATTCATGTGGGTTCATATTCTTGGCTGCAGTAGCTAGACTATGAGACATTGTCTTTTGGGTGTTGCCTATGTCATGAATATGGCCATTTGTAGTGAAGATGCCCAAAGTCTAAATCTTTTGAGTCTCAGACTTCTCTATCTCCTCGCAACCCACCTATGGTTGATAAAGGAAAGACTCCCATTCCTGGGGTGGCTGCAAGTGCAAAGGGTTTTATTCCTATTAAGGCTCGTAATAAGAATCATGGTCAAAAGAGGACTTTTAAGGAGCGACAGGAAGGTGATACATTTAATAGATTTGAGGTTTTAGACGACCTTAGTTAGGAAGAGGTGAATCTGGGTATGATGCTTATGGATCAGGGTGTTTTGGAAGTGGTTCAAGAGGGCATTATTCCAAATAACACTCAAGCTTCATAGGAGGCTAGTGCTTTGCAAATGGACACAGATCTTAGTTTGGTGGTTTCAAGGAGGTCAGAGACTGTTGCAGATGCGAAGATGGGGGAGGGAGAGTTCTCTAATCCATTGGTGAAAGTGGAGTCTGATTCAATAAAAGGAGGCAAGGCTTCTCCTTCATTGGGGCTTCTTCAAAAAGACTGGAAAAAAAGGGGTTGTTGAGAAGTCTTTTAAGGTTGGGAGAAAGAAGGATTTAGAGAAAATTATGATGATGGGGGAGACTTTGGTGGAGTCAGGATCTATTAATACTTTGGACTATCATTTCTCTAACAATTTGAAATCATCATCCTCTCTTGGAATGTAAGGGGCTTGAATAGTGGCCCCTGACAAAAATCTATTCATGATTTGATGAGAATTCACTCTCCTGGTGTTCTTTTCTTACAGGAGACTAAGTTGTTAGTTGAGAGTATGGTTGGTTTGTTGCCAAAACTATGGGGGCGAGGTGAATTCCAGAATATTGGGTCGCATGGTAATGTTGGGGGTGTGGCTTGTTTATGGAATCCTTTGAAGATTTGTCCTCTTTGGTGGATCTCCTCTAAGTCTTACATCCCTGCAGTTGCTTTAGGCCCAGAGACAAGGGAAACTATTCTTTGTCAAACATCTATGCACTACTGATTTTCCTGGTAAGTAGTACTTGTGGCCTCATATCAATTTTATTCAGAGCCTTGCTCCTTTTTTCCCTTGGATTATTGTTGGTGGTTTTAATTCCATTATTGAGTTAGATGAAAAGAAGGGTGGTATTGCAAGGTTGGAGCCCTCTGCTTTCCTTCTCCATGATAACATTTTTGCCTTGAATCTTGTTGATAGCAAGCCCTGTAATGGTCAGTTCACTTGGAACAATAGGAGGTTGGGGGAGAACTGTATTGCTGAGAGACTTGAACGTTTCTTGGTTTCTTATTTCTGGATTGGTGGATTATGGTCTACTTCATCTGATATTTGGACTAGAGGGGCTTGAATCACTGGCCTATTAAATTATTTGCTACTTTGGCTCATGTTGCTTGGTCCCCCTCTTTCAAGTTCTAGCTTATTTGGTTAAGATATCCTTCTTTGCAAGAGTATATGGTTGAATGGTGGTGGATGGGGAGACCTGCTCATGGTAGTGTTATGTATTATTTTTCCAAATTGCTGCAATATGTGAAGTATCAACTCAAACAGTGGAACAAGCAATGTTTTGGAAATACTTTTCATGCTAAGATTGTTTCTCAATCCAACTTGGATGTCATTACTCGGGAGATAAGGGAGCTAGGCCTTTTGGAGGATTTACTCAGGAAGGAGGTGAGGGCTTTGAAAACTTTGGAAGAGGGCAAGTTGCACAAGGATATTTATTAGAAAAAAAAGGCTTGTGTCAAGTGGTTACAGGAGGGGGACAAAAATACTGCATTCTTCTTCAATTCGGTGAAAGCTAGGAGACATGGTAATTCTATTTTTGTTCTTGTGAATGACAGGGGTGAGCATTTGTATTCTTGGCTAGATATGTCCAGACAGGCTTCACAGTTCTTTGCTTCCTTGTTTAGAGAGGATTCTTAGGATGTTTTGGCAAAAGAAAACCATTTTTTGTCTTGTATCCCCTCTTTGGTTGTGGGGGAGATGGATGAACATCTTTTGAGTTACATTTCACTGGAAGAATTGGAGGGTACTGGCTTTCCGATTGAATTCTTTTAGGGATTATGGGATATCATTAAGCTAGACTTATTGGAATTGGTTTGTGAGTCTCAGGGGAATAAGCAGTTACTGAGGACTTTGAATTCTACCTTCCTTGCTCTCGTTCACAAATGTGAGGGGGCAGATCGGCTGAGTTAGTTTTGACCTATCTCCCTTTGTAATGTGGTTTATAAAATCATCTCCAAGTTGATTGTTGAAAGGTTTAAGTGATGGCTTATGTGAATGGTGGATCTAGACCTACACAAACATAAACAACAAACACAATAGTAGTCAATTATGCAAATCAAAACCATCATTCCCCATAAGATTCATTTAAATGTCAAGAACAAGAAACAAAGAAAATAAACCAATTGAAAGCTATATAATATTGCTCAAAACAATCAAGCCCTCAATCCCATGGGGGAATTGGTGCTATTTTGATGTGGAAAATAACCCTTTCCCAGTTCCTTGCAAGCTTCATGATGATCAACGATGAAGATTTGATGCTCCTTGATGAGATTTCTCCATAACCTAGCTATGAAATGATGAAGAACTATGAAAATGGATGACAATGGATGAAATTGCTCAAAACGTGAAGATAATGATGTTGCATAAAGTTGTGGATCCAAAATTAGTAGAAGAGCTCTCTATTTATAGGAGAGAAGGATGGAAGAATGAGAAAAAAGGATGAATGTGGGACTAAAGATCAACCAATAGCACAATGCCACTTGTCAACATGTGAATGGAGAGAGGTGAAGCACAATTTGATGAATGTGCACATAAATGCTATTAGGTGGATATTTGAAATTTGAAAGTTGGCTTGTGGAGGAAGAGACTTTGAAAGATGAGTTAATGCCACTTGGCTCAAGAAAAAAGGACATGTAAGAGGCCTTTAATGCCTTGTTGGATGGACAAGTCCTTTTGGGAGGGAGAATTCAAATTTGAAGAATATCCCAACTTGATGCCATTTTGAATGAAAATGGATGTATTTATAAATCAATTATATTGATTTACATGCGCAAGTTGCAAAATCTAGAGGATTTGATGGATTAGAGTTAGTGTTAATCAAGATTTGATTAACTTAGATGAAGATTAATTGATTTGACACTTTGACTTAGATATTTGGATTTAAATAAATCAAGATGAGAGGAATAATGAATTTAGACTTAATTAAATAAAGTTGGATTTATTTAATTAAAAGGGGATCTAGTGTTAGACTTAAATCAAATAAAGGTTAGTTTATTTATTTTAAAGGAGATAACTTTTGAACTTAATTAAATAAAATGGATTATTTAATTAAAAGAGGAGAATATGATGATTTAATCAAATAAAGATTGATTTATTTAATTAAAAGAGGACATTAGGATTAATTAAATAAAATAATTTATTTAATTAATAGAAGATAATGATTTAATCAAATAAAATTGATTTATTTAATTAAAAGATAAAATATTGTGAATTTAATCAAATAAAGATTATTCGATTAAATGGTTAGTAGCAGATTGATTCAGGATGAACTGGTGTAAGTAATTCAGGATCAGGTGGACGAGATCAATCAATATAATTTACGTTTCTATAGCTTAGATGGCTTATCTCTGAGGAACAAAGGGGCTTTGTGGTGGATCGATAAATTCTGGATGGGCTAGTCATTGCTACTAAAACAATCCAATCTATGGCAAAGGCCTATGATAGAGTTAAGTGGTCCTTCTTGCACAAAGTTCTTATTGCCTTTGGTTTTGTTAAGGAGTGGTTCCAGTGGGTTATGTGTTGTGACACTTCCACTTCCTTTTTAGTTTTGATAAATGGTGAGCCTTCTTCTCTATTTGGTGCTTCTAAAGGCCTTCGTCAAGGATCTTCTCTCTCCTTATTTATTTATTCTCCTTGTTGAAGGTTCAGGGAGAATGTTGAAGTGTAATGTGGAGCTGGGTCTTATTCAAGGATGGGTATGGGGAAATGGTTTGCCTTGTTGGGATGGTTTTCCACCCATTTTGTGCTAGTATCCTAATTTGTTGAATTTTGGCGAGCGCTTCTTGGAGGCTAGCTAGTCAAGAGTGATTGATTTTAAGATAGTTTCTTACCCCTGTGGGTAGTTTGGGGTGGCTAGGTGGAAGGATCCTTACGATTGGCTTGTTGTTGGTTTGAAGGAGGATTGTATTGAGCTTCATAATATTTTGGCTGGTAGACAGTGCAGCTCTCTTAGGGACAAGGATGTTCTTGGAGTCTGATTCCTAAGGGTGCTTTCACTATGGCTAGTAGGTATCGAGAGTTGTTGGCTTGTAAGTTTGGTGGGATGGAGGTTCCTTGGTGGAAACATGTGTGGAACAAGTTCTCCTGACTAAAGTGTAATTGATTTGTGTGGACTCTAGCTTGGAATAGATGTTTGACTTGGGATGATCTTCGAAAGAAGGGATTTCAGGGCCCTTCTATTTGTGTTTTGTGCAATTGCAGTGAGGAGGATTCTTCCCATTTTTTTTTGTTCTTCCTTTTCTATGTTGCTTTGGAATTTGTGGTGGGGTGTTTGGAAACATCCTTGTGTTCATGCTTCTTCCCTTGTTGAGTTCCGGAGCAGTCTGGGAAGGCCAGCTACTTAGGCTTCTTTCCTCCAGATTGTGTGGTGCATTGGTCCTACTTCATCCTTGGAAAATTTGGCTAGAAAGGAATCATAGAATTTTTTCGTGGGGATAGGATGATGGTGCAATAGGTTTGGAAAAGAATTGTTGGGATGATCCAGGAGATGGTGGAAGCTAAATGTGAAGTGGTATATCCTTTGGAAAGGAGTGATGATGAGATTTTGAATAGATTGGGCTTATAGGGGTTGACTTCCAACTTTGCTTGTGTTGGAAAAGGTAGGCGGGCTAAAAAAAAGGTTCAAAGGTTGGGGTATGTGCAGGATCATCATGCAAAAAACAGGCCCTTAAGTGGCAAAAAATTCAGAAAAATCAATGTTAGGCAACTTGACGTAAATATTTGAATAAGTTATCTATATTATTTAAAAAATATGTAAAAATAGAATTTGTAGAAAATTTAATGTAGTTTCTAAAATACTAGGTTTATTTAAAAATAAATAAAATCTATTTGGTGAAAATTTGAAATTTCAATCATTAGTACTTAAATTTCAGGGAAAAATAAGAAGTAGGTTTGTGACCACCCTAACCATAATAAAATGATAATATTTTTTGTAATATTTTATATATAAAGTAGAGGACTCATGTTTGGATGTGATGCATATTTTTTGTAATTTTTTCCAAGTAAATAATTAATTATGAATTTTTATTACAACTTTTAGAAAATATAAAAACTTCGTCTGACCACCTTAACTTGGTCAAAACTTCATGAAATTTAATTTTTCTTTTGTTAATCCTATAGTATGTGAAGCATAGAATGTGACACATGTTTTGGATTCAAAAATATGATACCATTTGAAAGTTATAGATGTTTTTCAATCACCTATCGATCGGGACTTTAGTCAATTCTAATAGAAAATGAATAATAATTATTTATTTAATTCAAATTAAATCATAATTTATATTTTTGGAAAGCTGAGAATCTCCTCTAAAAACCCTTTTCGTTTCATTAATTTTGGGTAAAAAAAAGTCGTCAGCCACATACCCTACAAATATTGCCACTTTTTGGCGCACCATGATCCTACACATACCCGTTGGGAAGATGGTTGCCTCCTCCAAAGGGTATTTTGAAGATCAATACTAATGGTTCCTCTAGGGGTAATCTTGGGCCTATTGGGATTGGTGGTGTTGGAAGAGACTATTCTGGTTCGGTTATTTTTTTGCTATTCATAAAGAATAGCACTCTAACAACTTTAAGGAGAGGTTAGCAATTCTCTGGGCTATTGAGTGTGTCTATGCTTTGGGTTGGAGTAAGATAATCTATGAATCTAATTCATAGATTATTGCTAATTTGTTGAATAAGAAAAAATTAATTGATGTTAATTGGCAACTGGCTTTGGTTGTTCGTCAAATTCTGTAGATGTGCTTTATGTTGGAGGTGGTGTCTTTTACCCACATCTCGTGCAAATGGAATACGGTTGTTGATTGTTTGGCCAAGTGGGATTTGGAGCATGATGAGGATTGGAAGATTGAGGGTTGGGGGCAGTTATCCCTTAAGTATTATGATGATTTAGAGAGGGTTATTTCTAATGATTTGGTTGGCTGAGGTGTTTGTTGTAGTGTGGGTGGTGGTTTTTGTCTTGGCTAGATGTTCTTGTGCTTTCTTTTCGTAGGAGCCTAATGAAAATGTACTGTTAATTTCTTGATTTCAATAAAGTTTTTTATCCCTTTTATTAAAAAAAATTAAATACCATAAAAAAATCAATAATAAAAAATATTTTGAACAATAATAGAAATAATTAATTAAAAAATAAGTATACATAAATATTAAACTTATAATATATTTCATATTTTAATCAATAATATATGTAAAAAGTTGTATGATATTTATATTTAATAACTTATAGTGTACATAAATATTAAATATATATCTAAATATTATAGTATTAAATTAAAAATATTGAAATATATAAAATGTAATTTTATTTTATAATATTAAATTAATAATATTCTAAAAATATATATTTTATAGTCTAAAATAAATAAATAAATACCATAAAAATATTTTTTTTTTGAAAAACAATATAAATTATAAATTATAACAACTTATATTATATAATAATATTATATAATAATATAATTTATACACTTTGAATATTAGTGAAAAATTAGAAACAATATCTAATTATTTGCTTTCTCAATTTGTCTTTTGTTTTTTACTCTTATAATAGGAATGTAAAACATATTTTCTTGTGGAAATGTAGAAAGAATATTGATTATTTTCTTTCTTTTTTCTATAAAGTGTTTTATTTCTTTTAATATTATTATTTTTATTTTATATTGGGTTCATTGAATGGTTAGATCTTTTTCAATGGTCAACCATCATTCTACCACATTCTCAACTAGCGAACATTAAAGTTAGCCAATAATGTTCATATAGGGAACACCATGTAGGCGTAATTAGAAATTGAATAATATCTTTGTGTGTGAAATGTCGGAGATTAGCAAATCAATACTAAAGCACACAAACACCAATGAGACATTGTATTAAAGATTTGAATCAAAGAATTATTCTATTTGTAGCAAACAAATCTCTAAAAACATTCCATTGTTCTCTATTCTCAACGATTCATTAAATCATTTAGCTCTCAAATTTTATAGGTGCACTATGATTGTTAGAATGACAACTTGAAAAACGAGATGTTCAAAATGTAAGAAATCTAAGTTCCTACATGGAACTATGTGATAAAAGCCATGATACTATGATAATGGTGATATTGACAAATGGATAATGATGTCGTATAAAAAGCTAAAATGATTATGCATAAGCTCAAATATTAACTATTGATATGATAAACTAAAATGCAATTTCAAACTGAGACATGATTCTAAGTTAGAATGATAAAACAATGCAACTTGATAAATGCTAAATGATCAAATTATAAATGCTCCAATGTTCCAAAGCTATTCCTGCATAATAAGTTTTCTAAAAGATGTGATGATAAATGTTGTAGCAAAGGGTTGTATTTATAGGATTTTCAAAGAATCTTGTGATGTGGCCCAGCAATGGACGGTCCAGATTCAAACATGAGGGATGAACGATGGAGATGGAAGAATCAAAGAGGATGTTCCCTTGACCAAGGGAAACATGCCAAATGGATGAAGGAATAAAGTGTGTGAGGAATAAGTCATGTGTTAAAAGTTTGTTGAGGATAATTGGTTGAAAATAATGTAATTAAATATTATTCATATTTAATTACATGTGACATTTGATGGCATGGCCAAAAAGTGTTTTAAACATGTGACTAAAATTTGAGTTTGAAATTATTCAAACTTAGTGAGAAGATATTTAATTAAATAAAAACAAACTATAGACATTTGTTTATTTAATTAAATTTAGAAGAATGTGGTTTAGAATAAAGAATTTAGAAAAGTGTGAACTATATAAATAAATTGAGAATTTATTTATAAGTAGATAAATAAAGGGAGTTCATTAATTAAATAGCTAGTATTTAATTAATTAATTGTCTTGACCGATTTTAGGTGTATACATTTTGCCCCTCTTTGAAGTAATGTGTTTACACGTTGCTTCAAAGAAAAATTTGCTGCTAATGTTGACAAAAATAAAATTGATGCCCCAGACACTGATTTTCAAGTGATGATGAATATATGGCCCCTCAGAAGATAAATCAGTGAATTTTTGAATTTTTAGGATTTTTTTTGAAAATTTTGAAAATTTTGATGATTTTTCAATGATTTGATGATGATCTCAAAATTTAATGATTCAGAAATGATTTATCTCCTAAAAAATTATGTATAAGCTAGCAAGTGATGAAATTGATGAATTTGCCCCTTTGAAAATAAAATAAAACAACCCCATAAAAATGCCACTTAATTAACCTTAAAAAGGTTAAAAAGAGTGATCTTAGAAGTCCATTTGAGTATTTTCATTTTGAAAACTTTGAGAGTGATTGAGGGATTTGTGAAAATTTGGCAAAATGGTGATCCCTTACCACACACATTGGTTTGAGCACGGCGATGGCACAACCGCCCGACAGCATATGGTCCTCCAATATGTACCCCAAAAACTTCCCTCATAATTTGTGCAATTCATTTTCCCACTTGTTTCCACATTTTGAATTTGGATTTTCCTGTTTCAGCGCATTGAAAACCCAATGTATCGCATAGAACGACTGTTCTAGCACATAGAAAATTTTAGCTTATAGGGTTAGGGATTTAGCACATAGGATAAATGAATTAGTGCATTGATAGATGTAGCACGTAGGGTGCCCAAAGTAGCGCATTGAAGAACTATTCTAGCGCATTGGTGAAATTTTAGACCAGATTGATGATTTTCTTAATTAGACTCCTTGATTTTGATGATGTTTGATCCTGTCAACCTTTGATTTGAGGATGATTGATAATTTTGATATATTAGATGTCCATTGATCTCATGATAGGTGAGATTCAATGATAGGATGATGATAATTGACCTCATGATAGGCGAGGATCAATGATAAGTTGATTGATTGATTGACCTCATGATTGGCAAGGTGCATTGATTGATTGATAAACCTCATGATAGTTGAGGTTGGATTGATTGAGGAACCCCATGATAGGTGAGATTGAATTGATTTATGAACCTCATGATAGGCAAGGTTGAATTGATTGATGAACCTCATGATAGGTGAGGTTGAATGATAGATTGATGCTCATGAGATTTGATCAAAGTCTCACCAGAGCTGATTAGATTGATACGTTGATTGATGTTGATTGATTGATTGATTGACTAATTGATGTTGATTGATTGATTGACCGATTTGTGATTTTGTGATGATAGGAGTCGTTGACGAGTTTGCATATTAGAGAGTGTTTTCCCAAGACGTGGGATTTGATTCCACACCTTATGCCACCTGAGGTAGTTGTCATTGTATGATGTGGTTTGTCCTCATTGATTGATATGCCCTAGATTAGGATTAACAGGAGGTTGCTGACAACTTTAGCAGAGAGGTGGCATAGTGAGCATAATACCTTTCATTTTCCCACTGGCGATATCATAGCATGACTCCAGAGGACGTATATCAGATTCTATAGATTCCTGTTGTGGGGGAGCTAGTGTTATATGATTCTCAGGAGTAGGGCGAGACTAATGCACTGCACAGGGTATTCGAGGATGATTAGATATGTGGTTACGAGATTCCCTAGAGGGATATGGTCAATGCTTATGCCATATTGCATTTTGCTCTTGTTGTATTCATTTGAGAGCTCCTTTGTCTTGATCATAGGTCAAAGGGACTTTTAATTGGATGGGGGCAGATTTTGGAGAGCATGATTACTTAAGGCACTAGATATGCATGGGGATGTTGTATGCTCATACATTTGTACCATGATTTACACCAGGTGGTCTATCTTCGCGAGGCTAGTTTATCAGTTGGGGTTACATTGCTTCAGGTCTAGACCTAGGAGCATATAGCAGTCACCCGGCCAATTGGAGATAGACAACGACCTGCCATGAGATTGTATGTACATATTTATGCCAGTCAAGTTGCTCAATATAGGCTGGGAAAACTAGAGTACTAGAGGACACTAGATGATCTTGATTCTATGGTATGGTGGACCTATCTGGATTGTGAGCAGTGGCCAGAGGATGATATTGAGATGCCTTATCTGTGCCAGTCGATGTACCTGATTGGGCAGACCCGGTTTATCATTGAGAGATTCTTGTTGCTAAGGGTATTGAGGCAGTATGGCCAAGTGCAGGGGATGCCCCAAGGTGTGGCATATTATGCATGGCGATGGGTGGATGCTACAAAGTGGGGACCTATTTTGTCTTATGATGCAGTCATGCAACATTTCTAGGGATTATAGGCCATCATTTGGGAGGTGCATCTAGAGATCATTGATGCACTGATATCAGAGGAGTATGCACAATACATTTTTTTGCATCCATTCCCATGGATCACCATTCCAAAAGAGCCAGTGCCATTTTTAGAGGAGGAGGGGGCAGGATGTCATGGGCGCAAGTGACAAAGAGAGGAGGAGGAGGAAGAGGAGGAGGATAGCAGTGATGACGGTGATGGTGATGGAGATGGAGGCAGTGTGGATGATGATGGGGGTGATGGGGGAGGAGATGAGGGTGGAGGAGGGCTAGGTCCAAATGTTGGAGAATTGAGAGTGCCTCGTAAGAGGTGACATGTGGAGATTCATCTACCCTCACCATAGTAGCAGACACAGATTGTTGCATTATAGGTACAGGTTGAGACACTGCAAGTTCAGCTTGAGCAAGTTCAGGCTTTACAAGCGCAAGCCCAGGGATAGATTCATATATTGACAACCGAGAGGGATGCTGCTAGACAACAGGTATAGCAGGTACAGGATCAGCTCGCACAAGCCCAGGCTCAAACTAAGGCACAAGGACAGATGCAAGGGTAGATTTCCACACTGATTGCTAAGAGGGATACTCTGATACAGTGGGTCAATCAGGTAGAGGGCATTGCTGAGAGACTATAGAGAGCCGCAGAGGCCACAGGTTTAGCAAATTATTTCAGAGAGATCTAGCGTACCGCACAGGAGGCAGAGTTTTATAGAGTGAGATATCATGATGCAGTTCCTCCTGAGCGGCGAGAGAGTTATGCCCAATCCTGGTCTGGTAGATCCCAGTCTTGTACCACTAGCAGGAGTGTCACACAGCCACTTCTGGGAGATCAAAGAGATCATAGTACAGGTCCGTCAGGTGTAGCGAGTCCTAGTCCAGTGATGCCAACACCATCTAGGGGGAGCACGACATAGCTCCAATTTCTAATTTTCTGATGTACTTTGGACATGTATACACTAATGTTTTTGAGACATTGAGGATGTACCTCTTGATTTAAGACATTATGATACACTGCTAGTTTTGATATTGATGTATCTCTTTATACCTTTGGATATCCTTATACACTTTGACGTTATAATTTTGAGGTTATATGATATGCAGCGATGATGATGATTGATCTATGTGTTTATATGATGTTTATATGATGATGATCATGATGATTATGATGGATGCATTTAATTTCTATTATTTATGCTATGTGATGTTCTATATGATGATGATGATCATGATGATTATGATGGATGCATTTAATTTATATTTTATGTGTTATGTGATGTTCTATATGATGATGATATGATATGTTATGGATACAAATGATGATGCAACGGATGTGTTATGATTCTATGATGCTTTATGAATGATGCCTATGATGCATGTGATGGATTTTATTATGCTAATTAAATGTGATGTATTTTATGTTTTTGTACTTTTCTCATGCAAATAAATGATGCAATGAATGGATGAATGTATGATAATGTGATGGTGCCTAGTTCTATGTGTTTATGATGTTTATATGATGATGATCATGATAATTATGATGATTATGCAATGACGGTATGATAATGCATGATTAATGATTCTATATGATTTATGGATGATGTTTTATTCTATGTGAGATGGATTTTATTATGCAAATGATGTATTATGTTTGCGTTGATCTAGTTCGTCCTTTTTCATTCTTGGATTTAAGTAATAAAAAATTCATCTTCACTGTTGGTTTTAGATGTTCATAATAATGGCATTATGTTTTTACTAGTCAAGTTCTTCAGCAACAAATAATTTTAGTGATGCATCAAGTTCAATTATAGATGCATCAAGTTCAATTATGCATCTTATTAAAATAGAGATTTTTTTCTGCTTGAAAATCTTACTCTGCTAGACATGTCTTTCAATCATCTTAATGAACCAATTTCTTAATCCATTAATAATTGATGAAATGATATGGATCATGCAAGTGAGATGCAATGCACTTATTTTTGTGTTTTATGATGCAAATATTATGATGTGATGCATGGATGGATGAATGATGTGATAATGTTTTCTAATGTATGCAAATGATGATGCAACTGATGTGCAACTAAATGAAATTTTTTTCTAATTTATGCAATTGATGTGCGACTATATGAAAATGATGTGTTATTGGTAATGTCAAGTGTACTCAATCCATGAGTGCCAGAAATAACATCATTGTGAAATTGTTGCAGCTTTGAAAACCCTATAGATACAGATGCAAACTAACATGGATGCAATCTACTTTAACCATGCAAATCTAATATGCAGATGTTGTCATTCATAATAGTTGATTTTTCATGCTTTTTATCATCATTGAGACTTCAAAATGTTGAAAGTGAGTACAAACATCAATGGTATAAGTAAACCATGATGACCTGAGTACTACTTCCATGATTTTTGATATTGCAAGTTAACACAAGCATCTAAGTATAATTAAACCAAGATGACCTAAGTATTGCTTGCGTAAACAAACAAGAGTTAATTGTTTTCCTATGCAAATTTGGAATGTCATTAATGATTCTTTGTAAAGCATGTCCCGCAAAAATTTGCATAGTAATAATGATCAACCCTAAGACAATAGACAAAGAAAAATCATACTCCTTCCTAGCTCCTCTAGTTCAATACATCATCGAGGTGCTCTAGAGACATGATAACAAAAACCAAAGTACAACAGTTGAACAGACATGCCAAAGTGATAAAGCTAAGATTCAGAAGAAACATCATCCATTTAAAGTTTGCTTTGATTTGATCCATTTAGTTGTTTGATGTTTGATTTGGATGGTTGATGTGTTTTTGATGGTAATTGATGTTCAATGTTGGGTTGCACTATGATTGTTGTGTTTTTTGTGTTGCCCTACTACTATTTTTATGTTTTTTCATGCTCAAAGTTTATTGCCCCCAGTGAGTTCAGGATTTTTCCCCTAGTCTAGGGTGAGACATGACCGCGATGCCAAGATATGTACATGAAGCTTTCTTATGATAGGTAGATTGATGGAAAAATTGAATGATTGGCATGCTCAAATAGATGGACAAGCTAGCCTATCACAAATAGTGCCTGTTGCCAAGTTTTCACCACTTATTTTTGTCATACTTTTTCAAATTTTATGATTTTTTTTAATTTTTTTTATTTTTCACTTTTTTTTGTATTTTTCTCTTTTTCTAATTTTTTTATTGTTACCAAGATGCCTATTTTCTAGGTTTTCATCAAGGCAACCTTTTTTTAGGACATTTTCCAATGTTTTTATATTTTTTTAGGACTCTTTCCGATGCACTGGATGATTTAGGTGTAGAATTTCTTGAGATGCAAGCTATTGAGGGGTTCATCAAACAAATCCCTTTCTAGTGTGGACAACTGATATGCTCCTGATCTGAAGATTGATACAATGACAAAGGGACTAGCTAGTTGGGTTCAAATTTCCCCTTCTTCTCTCGATCTTGTTGATTACGGGGATTTTCTTTCAAGACTAAGTCACCCACCTAAAATGTTCTAGGCTTTACTCTGTGATTGTAAATTATGGATATCATTTGTTGATAAGCTTTCAAGTGATCCACCACATGTTGATGACGCTCATCCAATAGTTCCAATTCCTATAACCTAGACACTCTATAATCCTCATCTAAAATGATCCCTTTTAGTGACACATAGAGTGATGGTAGCTCAACCTCAATAGGTAGAATGGCCTTTGATCCATAGACTAGTGCATAGGGTGTGGCTCCTATTAGGGTGCGGATACTGGTTTTGTAAGCCCATAAAGCAGGATTCAATTAAACATTCCAATCACAGCCAACCTCGTTGACAGTTTTCTTCAAGATTTTTAGGATAGTCTTGTTTGAGGCCTCTGCTTGGCCATTTCCTTGAGGATAGTAGGGTGTAGAAAACCGATGTTTGACATGAAACCTCTCACAGAGTTCTTGGACATCTTGATTCTTGAAAGGTCATTTGTTATCCATGATAATGGATTGAGGAATGCCATACCGGCAAATGATATAATTCAGGATAAAGGATGCAATTTTTTTCCTGTGATGGTGGTCAAAGGAATGGCTTCAATCCACTTCGTGAAGTACTTCGTGGTTGTGATGATAAACTTGTGTCCATTGCATGAAGATGGATGAATCTTGCATATGAGGTCCAATCCCTACTAACAAAAAGGCCATGTTGATGAGAAAGGTTGCAACTCTTGTGTTGGTGCATGTATCAAGTTTCCATGAATTTGACATTTTGTGCACCTTTTAAGATATTGAAATGACTCCTCCATATTTGGCCAATAATACCTCAAACATAGGAGTTTCTTACCTAAAGTTAGGCCACTTGAATGTGTGCCACAAATACCCTCATGAACCTCGCATAAAGTAATTTCAGCTTCATTACATTTTAGACAACGAAGGAGAGTATCATCAAGACCTCGTCAATAAAGCACATTGGCTATTAGGGTGTGTTGAGTTGCTTGTCAGATGAAATTTTATTTTTGGTTTCAGGATAAATTAGGTGGGAGGGTATTGTCTTTCAGATAGGTGTAGATTTTCCCATAGGTAGAAGCATCAACCTCGGCTAGATGGTAGATGACTTGGGATTCAGGTTGTCATAGGATGGGTTGAACAGTTGTTCCACCATGAACTCATAATGGGCTCATTTCTCAAGAATCTCTAAGAGAGAAGCAATGGTAGCCATGGCATCAGCAGATTTGTTGTTGCCTCTAGGAATCTGCTCAAATTTTATCTCCACAAAGTACTTTTTTAAGTCATCAACCATTCTTTTATATGGCATTAATTTTTCATCTTTTGTTTGGTAATCATCATTTACCTGATTAATGACTAGTTGTGAATCACCATAGACATGTAACTCTATGATCTCCATTCAACTGCTACTTTGATTCCAATGATCAATGCTTCGTATTCGGCTATGTTGTTGGTGCAAGGAAACATTAGTCTATAGGACTTGGGAATGGTATGTCCTTGTGGTGAGATAAACAAGATTCCTGCGCCTGATCCATGTTGTGTATAAGAGCCATCAAAGTACAACATCCATTGTTGTGCTGACACCATTAGGACATCAGCATCTAGAAACTAAATGTTTATTAGATGACTCTCTTGCAATGGTGCTTCAACTAGTTGATCTGCTATGGCTTGACCCTTGATTGCTTTTTTGTCTATGTATTGGATATCAAACCCACTCAATATCATGACCCATTTGGCTAGTCTTCCTATTAGGGGAGCTTTGCTAAGTAACTTGTATTTTAATGGATCAATTTTAGTGATGAGTTTGATAGTGTGAGTCAACATGGAATGTCTTAGTTGTTGAGTAGCAAATACTACCGCAAGAAAATATTTTTCAATAAAGGTTTAATTGATCTCATAACCATTCAAGGTCCTACTAATATAATAGATTTCCCTTTCCTTTCCTGCAAAATCTTCTTGTGCTAATAAAGCTCCCAAAGATATCTCAGTTGTTGCAATATAGAGTATCAATGGCTTTCCTTCGGTTGGTGGTACTAGTATTGGTGGTGACATCAGATATTGCTTGAGTTGATTGAAGGCGGCTTCACATTTCTCATCCCACTTGAAAGAGATGTTTTTGTGTAATAAATGATTGAAAGGGTGAGTTTTGTCAACCAATTGTGCGATGAACCTCCTAATGGATTGAAATCGTCCCTATAACATGATCTGAGTTGACTGATATTTTTAGGAGGAGACATCTCCATGATAGCTTTGACCTTCGTAGGATCTACCTCAATTCCTTTGGCTAACATAATGTATCCCAAAATTTTAGCTGATGTTAAACCAAATACACATTTCTTGGGATTTAACCTCACATTGAATTTCTCCAGTCTGGTGAAGATCTTGTCTAAAATTTCCAGATGTCCCTCTCTGGTGAATGACTTTGCTAGTAAATCATCTACATAATCCTCCATAAAAGTGTGCATCATGTCATGGAAGATGGTGTTCATCCCTATATGATATGTGGCTCCCGCATTTTTTAATCCAAAAGGCATTACATTCGAGCAAAAAGTGTCCCAAGGACATGTGAAGGTTGTTTTATCTTGATCTTCGGGTGTTATATTTATCTAATTGTAACCTGAAAAGCCATCCATAAGTGATAGCATTTCATGTCCAACTATCAAGTCTACGATGATGTCAATGTTAGGTAGAGGAAAATCATCTTTTGGGAAAGCCTTGTTAAGATCCCTAAAGTTTGTGCATATCCTAATGCTTTTGTCTAGTTTTGAGACTAGCACAATATTTGATATCCACTCGACATAGTCAATAGGTCTAATAAATCCCACATCTAGTAGCTTCTTTAATTCAGCTTTCACCAGGAGGGTGATGTGTGGATGCATTTTCCTCAACTTTTTTTTCATTGGTTTTATGCCAGGTGGTAGTGATAAATGATGCATGATGAGTTTTGGATCTATGCTTAGCATGTTAGCATAAGACCATGCAAAGTTGATCTGCCTCTCTTCAAAGAATTTAGTGAAACTAGGTTTTTCCTCCTCTATCATGGATGCCGCTAGATGCAGGGTCTTCATTGTTTCAGTTGTACCGACATTGATGGATTGTGGAGGCTCAATCAACATTGATGATCTCTCCTGATAGTGCTTGGGAAGAGTGTCAAATCTTCCATCTCTCAGTGCCTCAATGAGGTTTTCACCTTAAGATGTTCTCTTCATTTTTACTTTTTCTTGATTTAATAGTGCCATTAAATGGTTTTCACTATTAGATCCATTTTTTATATTCATTTTGTGGCTGGAATATTTGGCACTCCCCTTGTCTAAAGCCTCGTTACAATATTTTTTGGTGGAACCTATTTCAAGATTGTCAGAGCAAAATGAAATTTATAATGGCATCATCATTCGAAAAGACACCTGTATGTCAAGCAGCTCATTTTGGTCTCAATCAATCAATTCAGGGTGTATTAATGGAAAAGAATCATCGGATTGGATAAGGTCAAAAGGGGTGAGTTTCATAATAGAAACATCGTCAGAATTTCCAATGGCAATATCAAGGTCTATAATGTTACTCTCTTCCAAAGTATCTATCTTGCTCGAAGTATGATCGTCTTCACTTGAGTCATCGATATGTTGTGATCCAATTTCAAGTGGTCTATAACCTAAGCTCTGTCCGTCCATACGTGTTGGTGTATACTTTTGTACCACATCAATTTCCTTATCGTGACAAGAATCTTCAGAGAGGGAATCCCATTCATATCCATTGGAATCTGTTTCAGAACTATCTCTCAATTGAAGAATTCTCTCAACACCTTGTTGTCTGATTTCATCTTTTGTTTCTTCCATGTACCCTAGTCCTATCTTTTCCTTAGAACTCATTGTGATGGGTTGTATTAGTTCTATGATTCCTTCCTTTCTTTTACCAATAGGACCTTTTCCCTCATATCCCATATTTTCCAAGATTGTCTTCCCCTTGCATACTACTTTGTTTGTACAATTGAAGTGGATGCTTGTGATTGTTCTTCATCCTTGTACAACCAATTCAAAACTCCTTGTCTTCTGATTCATCCACTAAGGTGCCTGCTCTTACAAATTTTCCCTCAAAGAGTGTGGTTGGTTGTGATAATTGTTGTCTTGATGTTGATGGTTGTCCATATGACTTAGGAGAAGATGAAAGTCGTGATAAACACAAGGATTGCTCAAATGAGTATTCCCCCATGCCTTTGTCTTTCAATTGGATCTTTTCAACCTATTTTGATAAGGCATTGAGTTGAATTTCATGGTACAATGGAGTAGACTCACTGATACCCTTATCTTTTGATTGGTACTTTTTCTCCACCCACTTTGACAAGGAATTTAGTTGTCTTTCACTGTTGTATGAACCAGGAGTTGTAGCTTCCCTATTGTGTGGTACAAAAGTGTCTTGGGTTGTTCTGAGCATGTTGCAATATTTGGGGTTGTTGGAATTAGCAGCAATAGTGATCTCTTGTCTGTTAAAAGTAAATTTCAAACATAGGTGATATGTCGATGGTAGAACTTGCATCTCATGAATCCACAGACATCCCAGGAGTATGTTGTATGTCAACTCTTTATCCAACTGGTCCTACTTGAATTGGTAAGACAATCAATCCTTGGGAGGATCTCCCTTCATCATCATGTGCTTTTATTGTGATTTTCCTTCTAGGATCAATAGCATTTTTAAAATATCAGAGTGCACGGACAAGTTTTATAGTGCAGATATTTAAGCCAACTCCTCCATCTATTAGAACAAATTTGACGCGATGTTTATGGATTAAGACCTCAATGTGGAGAGTAGCGTTGTGTGGATGGGTGATGGATACATCATCATGTTCGAAAAATGATAAGCAGTGAGGTGAGGTCAAGTGTCCCACCATAGTTTAAAATTGGAAAACTTCCAAGTTGTTTGGTACTGTGGTGGCCACTAGAGCTTGTTCTAAGATTTCCTTGTGAGTGGGTGAAATCTTGAGAAGTTTTAATATGGATATTTGGGTGGGTATTTTCTGCAACTAATCAACTATGTTATATTGGGTTGCAGGGACAGCAATAGTTGCTTTGGACATGGAAGGGGTAGCTCCTTTCATTGTTACCTTGGCTTGTCCTCTGGTGTTTGCATTGATTGGTGAATTGCTTTGTCCTTCTCTGATTTTGATGATATTAATTCGATTGTCATTTTCTGCAATGTTGGTGATCATATTTATTGACACAAGGTCATTGATTTGATGTGAGGTGGTGTCGATATCGTGGTGATGATTTTCATTTGTAACAATGTTTCTTTGGCTCTTGGGTTCAATATCCTTGGTTTGATGTTCGACTACCTCAACACAATGAATGGTAGAATCATAAATATAGTTCACATTTTTTCCCTTGGTATTTGATGAAGAAGATTCCCCTTTTTCATAGTTTGGTAGAGGGTTCTTGAACTCTCCATGATCACTGTTTGTTTGGGGTCCTTCTATGATTATGGTCTTGTTTTCAATCAAGTCTTGTATCAAGTGTTTTAATTGCATGCAATCATTGGTTTTATGTCCTTTGTTTCGGTGAAAGTCACATAAATGTGCATCATTCCACCATGGAGGCTTAATTTGTGGCTCCCAATTTCTTGCCTTTGGTAATGTTATGACTTTAGCTTCAAGAAGTTCCTTTAATGTTGATTATGATGATTGTCCCAAAGGTGTGAACCTTCTTCAATTTGAGGATGTTCAATATGATGGTGTTCTAGATCCAGCATTACCTTGATTGTTGTTTTGGTTGACATTTTTTTTGTTTTGGTTGTTGGATGGATTGTTGTTCTGATTAGTTTTGGTGGCATCTGTTGTTAAGTTGAATACAAGTTTTGCATTTTGGTTTTCAACTGTTCCATCATTGTTACCCACATTCTTGTTTCATTGCCAAAACTTTGGTTTGTCACCGTTGTTGTAATTGTTGGAGGAATTTGATGAGTGGTTTTCATTGTAAATTTTTATGACTCCTCTTTTGACCAAAGCTTCTTCAAATTTTAATCCCATTTTCAATCAATTTTTTGAAGGTGGGTGGACATCGAAATTCCAATCTGTAGCTCATCTTTTCATTTAGGTTATCAATAAAAATTTCCATCTTTTCTTTTTCAGGTATGAGACGAGAATACCTCGCAAATAACCTTCTCCATTTTTGTAGAAAAGTGAGGAACAATTCACCCTTTTTCTATTTCAATTTGAAAACGTCTTTCATTGTTATATCATGTTAAATGTTATAAGAATATTGGGTGATGAACTTGTTAACCAATTCTTCAAAGGTTCTAATTGGTGGTGCAAGTTTTGAAAACCATTCAAGGCATTGTCCACCTAGACTTCGTGGGAACAATCTCATCAAGTAAGTTTCTTCATGTACAAACTCAAGACTCATGGTTTTAAATTCCCTCACATGATCTATTGGATTAGTTTTGTCATTGTATTTATCATATTTTGGGAATTTGCAATGTTTGAGAAAAGGAATTATGTGGATATCTTGATCAAAAGGATATGGAAAAATGTCTTGGATCAAGTATCATTTTGAGGTTCCCCTTTGCATGTCAAGAATTTGTTGTTGGAGATTTTCATTTGATGAGTTAGGGCAACCACTTGTTCTGTATCATTTTCAAGATTTTTGAGAGGTGATTTCAATTGATTAACATCAAAGTCATCAGGAAATTTGACACCTTGTTTAGCCAACATTAGGAGATATTTTTTCCCATTTCTTTCAAAAATATTTTCTAAGCACTTGTGGAAATTCAAATCTTGTTCAACATTTTGGATGTCTTCCTCAGTTATTTCTTCCCCTTCATTGTTGTGGATTCTATGGAAAGGATTCTCTTCAACCTCAACCATGGTGTTTTGTGTTTCATTGTTTTGAGTTTCGATGTTCAAAGTTTTGATGCTTTGAGTTCCAATGTTTTGTGTTTTGATGTTTTGTGTTTCAAGTTCTTTTTCCTTGAGTTTCTGCTTTTGTAGCCTTGTTTGAACGGGCATACAAGTGTTATACTTTGACTAAACTTTGATATTTGTTTGGAAGAGTGCCAAGGATTAAAACTAAGTCAAATAGAATGAAAAATTATATTGATGAGACTAAGTTTGATTTGATTATATAGCTTCATTTTTTTATGAAAGGATGACAAATCCTAATGATGAAACTAGGCTTAATAATCAAAGATATGATAAGTTTGATGGCTTAGGCACTTTGAGATGTTAGATCTTGGTTTAATATGAAGAATTCCACTTGTAGAGGTAAATTTTAACAAGTTTAGATTCTATGGTATCTGAGGAATGATTCTGGACTGAAAAAGATTCTGAATTTTGGTTCAAACTATGGAACAGCGGATAAATTTAACTCTCGAGTTTTGCATTTAATGGATGTGCTAAAACAGAGCCCGGATGCACTAAAACATTGATAGATGTGCTAAAATAGAGGATGGATACGTTGGAAGATTCCTCAGATGCTCTATGAAACTTACTATATGTGCTAAAATAGTGGATGTATGCACTATAAGACTGCTCAAATGCGTTGAAATAGGGAATGAATGTGTTATAGGGTTGCTCAGATGTGCTATAACAGTGAATGGATGCATTGCAAGATTACACAAATGCACTAGAACAGAAGATGAATGCGCCAGAGAATGGCGTAAATGCGCCAGAATAAGTAGTGTATGCACTAAATTTGGAAAATATCACAGTTTCTTGCAAGTTTGATTTTTCTGATTTTCTAGTCAGAGAATTGGTTGTTTCAAAAGATGTTTTCTTAATCAAGGTTTTCACTTCTAGTGTGTGATGTTTTGTTTGAAATTTTTTTAAAAACACATTAGTAAAACACATCAAACATGTACAACTTAAGGCTGTGTAGGATAATATTTACTGGATTCCCACTTAGATTTTACTCCAGTTGCACCTACTTTTAGTGGATGATTAGAAGCTTGAACCCACTGGCTCCCTTCCATGACACTGACTTCTATGGAGCATCCAAGCTTCAATACCATGAATCTCCCATGGCATACTTCTCATCTCTACTAAAAGCCACAAAAAAGTGGGACAGCTTCAAAGGTTAAACCTACTACGCCAATAAATAGAATAAGGATTTTGGCTTGCTATAACAAAGGGTTCTAGTATAGGCATTTCATTCATGGGGGATCATCCATTCGGTAAGAGACCATTGTTTCCCTTCTTGTCAAAACAATCCTCGTGATACTTGAACTTTCCTCAAGTACCCACATTTATATCCCAATTGGAAGTTGCTTGGCTTTAGTGTGTTACTAGTTGGGTAATTCCCTTGGGTGATTACTTTTTCCCACAAGGCAAGCCCTCTATGGATAAAACAAAATAAAAATGAATGGGTCTGGTTTTTTGGTCACCCAATTAAGGGGAGAGCATATTCCTACCATTCATCAACCACAAAAAATGGTGTTCTTTAACCTTTTAATTAAGCTAGATTCCTATATTAATCAAAAGAAAGCATTCAAATAACTCCAACCCCTTCATAAATCATTAGTAGATGCATAAGTTTGTCTTTGACCGGCGTATCACCCACCTGCAAGCAGAAAATAGCAATTAGTTCTCAAGATTTTAAGATTTTGCAAATTTAAACAGATGCACTAAAACAATCATCCAATGTGCACGAAAAGATTCTTCTAATGTGCTAAAATAACTACTTTATGTGCTAAAATAACTCATGTATGTGCTACAAGAACTAATGAATGCACTAAAAGAACTAATGGATGCACTAAAGTATTGACTAAAAGTGTTGAAAGACTCCCTATATGCTCTAAAACAGTTGCTCAATGCGTCGAAAGAAATCATATACGCCATAGTAGAAGTCGAATGCATTGAAATATTTGTCGAGTGTGTTGTAATAGAAATCAAATGCATTGAAATATTTGTCATATGCGCTAAAAGAACTCACAGTCGTACTAAAACGTCACGTCCAACCTATTCACAAGAACTTTTCTAGAAAATTGTTAAAAATGGGGTTGTGCCCCACGGTGGGTGCAAATTTATGTGTGTGTGAAATGTGGGAGATTAGCAAATCAATACTAAAGCACACAAACACCAATGAGACATATTATATTAAAGATTTGAATCAAAGAACTACTCTATTTGTAGCAAACAAATCTCTATAAATGTTCCATTGTTCTCTATTCTCAATGATTCATTAAATCATTTGGCTCTCAGATTTTATAAGTGCACTATGATTGTTAGAATGAAAACTTGAGAAATGATATGTTGTTCAAAATGCAAGAAATCTAAGTTCCTACATGGAAATATGTGATAAAAGCCGTTATACTATGATAATGGTGATATTGACAAATGGATAATGATACTACATAAAAAGCTACAATGATTTTGCATATGCTCAAATATTAACTATTGATATGATAAACTAAAATGCAATTTCAAACTAAGACATGATTCTAAGTTAGAATGATAAAACAATGCAACTTGATAAATGCTAAATGATCAAATTCTAAATGCTCCAATGCTCTAAAGCTATTCCTGCATAATAAATTTGCTAAAAGATGTGATGATAAATGTTGTAGCAAAGGGTTGTATTTATAGGATTTTCAAAGCATCTTGTGATGTGGCAGCGATCAATTAGCCAAATTCAAACATGAGGGATGAATGGTGGAGATGGAAGAATCAAGGAGGATGTTCCCTTAACCAAGGGCAACATGCCAAATGGATGAAGGAATAAAGTGTGTGAGGAAAAAGCCATGTATTAAAATTTTGTTGAAGATAATTGGTGGAAAATAATGTAATTTAAATATTAGTCATATTTAATTACATGTGACATTTGATGACATGGCCAAAAAGTGATGTAGATATGTGACTAAAATTTGAATTTGAAATTATTCAAACTTAGTGAGAAGATATTTAATTAAATAAAAACAAACTATTGACATTTGTTTATTTAATTAAATTTAGAAGAATGTGGTTTAGAATGAAGAATTTAGAAAAGTGTGAACTATATAAATAAATTGAGAATTTATTTATAAGTAGATTATAAAGGGAGTTCATTAATTAAATAGCTAGTATTTAATTAATTAATTGTCTTGACTAATTTTAGGTGTATACAATCTTGATTGTAGTTTGGGGAATATTAAATGAGTTTTAGAGTGCATTGTTATGGAGAAACCAATGGGGTGGAAAATATGCTAATAGACCTTGCAATTGATTCTCAAGATGGTCAAATAGAGAACCAAAATCTTTATGCTCGAAATGATTCTATTTTGAGTAATATTGTTAAAAGGAATGAATAATGGATAACATATTATCTTAATCAGATGTCTTATTTATATTTTCCTTATCTATTACCAATTCATTGGGACTTGGTAGCAAGGACCTAGGGTTTTTTTAACATGTGCAAGATGGATTGTGGAAGATAATTATAATCTTTCCTCTCATGCTAACTTTTGTGGATGCAAGACAATTTATTACTATTGTTATGGGAAATCTATTGACATGTATTTCTTAGATATGACATGCATGGGAGCAATAGAGAATGTAAGAGAATTTATGATTAGTTATGATTTGGTGTGATCAAGGCACTAATCAAATAAGTATTTTATCTCTTGCTATTTATACAATCATTATTACCGGCACTAATATACATCAGTGTAATATTGATATTACTTGGGAGATGTTTATCTTAAGTATGATAATGCACATGTTTATTTAAGTTTACTTAAAAATAATTTATGTTAATTATTTAGGTAGGATAGGATAATCAATTGTACATTCTCATTCTTTCATGGGATTTTACTTTTTTCTTATCTAGCATATAATTTGAAACTTGAATAAGCAATCCCTTGAGTTTTTTTTATGTCTAATCCTTATCCTAATTAGATTTGAAAACTATAAGATTATATATTTGTATCTCTCTTTCTTTCTTATGAACACTTACATTTCTTTTGGAAAATAACTATGTTTTGGTAGTTTTATTTTAATAACCATTTTTATTTACAATTTAATTAATTTTATTTGTTACACTAAGATTATGGTTTATATATCAGTTTATAGATTCTAACATGGTATCAGAGCCATTAATGATATGATAGTTTTTATAGTTTTTATATTTAGGAGATTCGGGGGGGAGCTAATAAGCTTTACATGTCGGTTTCTTTAAAACTTAGCATGCTCTTCTCTTACATATTTGAATGATTTAGAGAAAATTTAATTAATATTTTTTCTTAACCTATGGGGTTTTAAATTTTTCTGTACTCTTGTTATTACAAATATTTCATTTATACTAGAAGCATTTTTAGTTATTCCAATACAATTGAGAGACTTGAGAAAGTAGAAAAGGTCATTATTTCACTGAATTTGAAGCTTGAATATGGAAAATAGATTTCATTTAGGGTATTTTAAGGCTAATAATACCTCACCATTGCATCCAAATAGGCACAAAACCCTTATGCTAATATGAAAAATTGAGTCAAGTACATTATTCCCATGAGAGAACTACAATTTATAATGTAAAGAAAATCTTCATTTTCAATACAAATTTTCAAATGTAAAATATAAATTTAATTCATAGAGCTTGCAGTGCATGTACATAATTCTATATAATATTTTTGAGAGGAAATTTGTGTAGTTTAGTATATTTTTCTTCAAATGTGTTGGGTGATTGACACATGGAATAAAAAAATGTAATAACATCTTCTTAAGATAATTTTAAAGGATAACATCTTCCACATTTGGAAAGTCAATAGAGAATCATTAGAAGTGCAAAGAATTCTAATTTTTTTATAAGAAATGTCTATATTACCATTATAAAAAAAAGGTTGCAAATATTCATGAAAATATTGGAGAAAAATAGTCATGCCCTAGCCCATACTAGGTAGTAGTTTGGAACAAAAACAATAACAAAACCACAAAAGTATATTTTACAACAAGATCAAGAGTAGAGGTAAGAGGAGAGTATCAATAATTCAATTTACTCCATACATTAGTGAGGTTTGAAGTGTCTACAAGAGCTTCACAACCATCATCATCATATTTATCATTATTATCTTGGTTATCTTCAATAAGAATTTGAATAGGAGAAATATCAAGAGGTAACCAAGGGAACTTGCCAAAGTATATAGCCAGCCAACAATCCCACCACCAAATGTAGGGGATAAGTAGAATATCCTTGTTGATTATGATATCTTCTTGTTGGAGGTGGAGAGGCCTAAAAATGAGCATCCTCATTTCCATGAGTATATTGGTTGTGCCCTCAACAATGCCCAAGATGAGAGGTTGACATTTACTAAAGTTAGGAGTTAAATGAACCTTGGGAATACTACATGGGGCATTACCCCATGATCAAAAGTGCCTTGAGGTGGAAAAATTAAGTGAAAATTTATTGGATTGCACTTGGATCTACCTATGAACATTAGAATATATCAAGTCTTTAGAATAAATCAAGAAATTATGATCAACAAAACCACAAAAAGATATCAGATCATTTCTATCTTTTCAAATATTCAAAAAAAAAATTCACATTGAAAGTACCAAATCTGATTATATTTAGAAGGTATTCTAGGCCAATCCCCTAACAACACCATATTTCAAGAAAAAGGCTTCAGCCAAAAAGGCTTGAAGAAATCATGGATCCAAGTCGAGGCAACTTGAGCTCTAGGACAAAACTAGAAAAAATGTTTGAGACACTATTCATGATCACAAAAATTAAAATGATGATCTAGAATCCTTAAGTGGATTAACTTAAAACCAAAGAGAAGGCATTGGAAAATAATACACTAGGAATTTAAATGAGTGAGCTTTGGTTCAAGAATGCCCCACAAAATGGTGCAAAATTTATTTTACCAAACTAATAGAAAAGATAATATATAAGCCATATCTAGTTTGATATAGGTACAATAATTAAATGAGTCAATAGCCAAGAGTAGCCTTTGTGAGGCTTGTAATTCCAAAAAATTATGTATTATGGTACCATTTCGAATATTTCTATCAAGGTTTTTGTGAACCATATCTCTCAAAATAACATTAAAAATAAATTGAGCTATTAAATATTTGAGCAATCTTTGTAAAATAGAATGGGCCAACAAGTATCCAAATCCAAGTCAATAATAAACACATAAAATGTGAGAGCTAGTGGACATCCCTAGAGGATAGACCTAAAAGGGACAAAAGCACTAGATCACTAGCTATTAATAGTGGGACATGTTGAAGTATCAAAGAAGACCATGTGAATATGTTGAATGAAATAAGGTTTGAAATTGAAATGTTATAGTATGAAAGGATAAAATTCCACTCAATGTAGTCATAAAATTTAGTAAAGTTGATTTTAATAAAAATAGCTTGTTGATGAGATCATCAAACCCATAGCATACCTTCCTACACCAAAAGGATATTATCTAGGATATATTTTGTCTTAATAGAGTTAGTTTTCTTAGGTTGAATAATATGATGAAGGAGATGGTGTAAACTCAATGCAAGGGATTTGGTTATGATCTTGTATGAAACATATGAAATGTGATTGGCCTCTAATTATAGATATCTTCAAGATCACTAGAGTTAGGTACAAATTTAATATTTATTTTCAATATTTTTTTCTAATGAATTGGTACGAAGGCTTCAAGATAAACTTTATGAAGATCCTCACCAAGCTATGTGCATGGAAATGAGGGATCAAAATTAGCCATTTTTAAAAAATTAGTACAAGTTTATCCTAGATGATAATTTGAACATAGTCATACTTAAAACTTGAATATATGACAACAACAATATTTGTAGTGCTCAAAATCTAGTTTCTAAACTACTTTTTTTTAATAGTGGAGATTAACAAGTCCAAATAGGGGGAGCACACAAAGTGTTCCTTATTTTTTCATAAAAAATATAACATAACATCTAGTACGCTCCTTAAATGTTGACTCTTTGTAAGTATTTCACAAAACACTTCAATGAAAATTAGCAAACATTACATAGTTTATGTTTGATTTTCTTACATTTTTTTAATGAATATATGATTTCTTATGAATTTTCAAAGTGGACTCAACATGAAAAATAAAAATTTGAGTGTACTCCCTCAAAAAAAGGGCAGGTGCATGAAGTTGGGTACCAATTTTCTAGCCACTTATGAATTTTTTTTTAAATGTGCTCACGTTATAACGTGAGTGCGTTATAATGCACACACATTATTTCGCGTTTAAAAAAAAGAAAAAGTGAAAGTATTTGCCTTGGAATACCAACCCAAAGGCTTGGAGGGCATTCCCAACAAGGCCAAAGACGTGTTTTTGCAAATTCTACAATTTTTCACATAATCGAGTCCGTGCTCACCATCAAGATTGTATCTAGTTCAATATTGAAAAAATCAAAAACATGGGTAATGTTAGGTTCTCTCTTAGCTATCCAACAATGTAATTTTTTTCACTTTTCGACAATGTTAAGCCTTTCATCCATAATTTCTTTTGTTTGTATGTCTATTTTTTTCCAAAAAGCAGTGTTTAGTGTTTTTGTTGTTATAAATTAACCGTTCATCAAAATTTAAAATAAATTACATTTTTAGAAACTAGACTCCATTCTACAAATTTTTTTTAAAAAAAAAGAAAAACAAATCAATTATTTTCAAAAATTTGTAGGGGGAGTACAGCCAAAATTTTGCTTTTCAGGAAGTGCCCACTTAGAAAATTAGTAAAAAATCAAATATTCATTAAAAAATTATCAGAAAAATTGTGCACCAACTATATTCTATTAGATAACTTCTAACCATAGCAATTTTAAAAATACTATAAAAAATTTCACTGTGCTCAAGTCGTACAAGAGTTGCTATGTTATGTTTCTCTGACAAAAACAACACCAATTTCTGTACATCCCTCTTTTGAACCCCTTAATCTCAACCATTTTCAAAATAAATTAGTACTTTAGAAAGTATACTTGGAGTACTTCAATCCTTGTTTTTGTTCCATCTCAACATTTTGAGTGTAACTATCCTCAATTTCACGTCCAAGGTCAGCATTTCCTGATTTCAGAAAAAAAGTGGCCACTTAAGCCCCCTTTTTGGGAACCATCTTGGTGCACTTACCCAAAAGTTAAAAATTAAACAAAAATAAATATTTTTAATGAAGGTTCTTAGCTTTGATATTTTTTTTTTCATACTACACTTCTATGATTTGTTCCTTGCTTGCATCTATTGCAGTGTGGGTAATGTTACTTAGTTTGTGGGAAATTCTTGTCCTCTTTATATGGCCTTGACCTTTCTTTCCTTCACAGTTATTGTTGATAGAGTTGAAGGATTGACAATGACATCCAATGGATCACATGCTTAAACACCCTAATAATTTTGTACCTAAGGTGTTCCATAAGGTATGTCCCCTAAAACACCACAACATATGACTCTTCACTTTTTTGAATTTGATAGTTCTTGTAAATGGTTGGAGAGTTTCGCTTTAGTTGGGTACTTTTTTGGTAGGGTCCCCCTTGAAAGAATGCACAAAGACTAGATCAACAAAGATTGGATCCCACATGGGATCTGGCTTACTACCATGCAAATCCTCAAGAAATGGTTTTTTCTCTTTTACTTCATCAATTCCAATCATGGTAAGGTGTCCTCAAGTGGGCTCACTGGTTTTTTTGTTCTTCCCTATTAGTGTTCAAATCCTAGACTCATAATTTTTTCATCTTAGATAACAAGTCTCTTCCAATTCCCATTTGGGTCAAGTTTCTCAATATCCCTCTACCTTGTTGAAACATTATACCCCAAATAGTATCTTCACTCAACAAGGAGGTTATTTTTTCTCTAGCCAATGATAAAGCCCCCAACTTGGATGGATTTCCCTATGATTTTTATAAAAATTATTGGGATATGTTGGGAAGTGACTTGTATCATGTTTATATTGAGGCCATGCAAATTAGATAATTGGGTAACATAATCAATAAAGTCAATACAAAATTCATACATAAGTCTAGGGATCCTGAGAAATTTATAATTGGAGGCCTATCACACTACTTAATGGCTTCTACAAAATCATTACTAAATCCTTGGCCATCAAACTTTGCTCCATGCTCCCCCTAAATATCTTCCTTGAACATACATGCTTCATTAAATCTAGGTTCATTCTAGATAATAGCATTGTTGTTTATGAAGGGATAGAGTGGGCTCATCACTCTCAATAACCTTCCATTTTCATTAAAATTGATTTTACTATAGCCTATAGTTGTATTGAATGATCTTTCATTTTAGCCATGTTTAGGCTCTTAGATTCGGCCCACACTTCATTCAAATGGTTAGGATGTTAATTTTTATCAATTTCTACCTACATCACCATTTTTGACCAATAATCCAACACATTTGGTCTCTATAGGTCCATCCAATAAGGATTTCCTCTTACCTTGACTTTTTATGCTTTGTTGGCTAAGGGCTTTGGCTACTTTCTTTCTTAAGTGGTCTCCTAACCTCATGTAAAATTGATTTCTCTTCCCATTCTTTACAACAATTGGTTAATGGTCACTTTTTTCACAACTCTTTCCTCAACCTCCTCAAGGAGGAAAAAAATGCCAATCAAGCCCCACACTACCTAGATACTTTCTATCAAGATTTAGGTTCCAAAATTCTATGGAAAAAAAACCCAATGCTACTGCCAATCCTTCCTTCCTTGTTCATCCTAGCTAAATTTTATTGGGTGGAAATGGACTGACCATGGGGAATTATTTTGATTTTTGGGAATTCCCTTTGCATTCTAGGCCTCACCTACCAAGCTTTAGCAAGATTTTATTTCTAGAATTAAGAAAAATCTCTAGTATTAGATTACCAAGCCTCTCTCATCATCCGACAAGTCTAAGATTTGTAATAAAATCCTTCCAACCACTTAATGTGTTGGGTTCCTTCTAAGACCTCTTAAATTAAGAGTGATAAAATCCTCAATGAATTATTTTAGGAATCCAATGATGGGAATCATGGCTTCCATCGTGTTTCCTAGGACTCTTTTGTCTTCATCATGATGTTGGGGGGCTTGGTATAATTTCCATTCACCAAAATGGCATTTCCCTATTTTCCAAATGGATTATCAAAGCACTGGTGGTAATGAAACTTGGAAAAAAAATATTTGACACCACATTAGCACTAGTTTCTCATATGTGTGCCCTACTTAGAAAGGCTTAGATATGGGAACTCTTCTTACTATGTAGGATTTGTTTATTATCCAAGTCACTTTTGTGATCAAAATTATTTGAAAATCCTAGGAAGTTGTCAAACCTTGGGTTAGATGGGTAGGCAATGAGTTTTGTAATGGGTTATCCATCAATGAGAAAATCATCTGGTAGTCTCAATTATATCCTTTGGCCAAGCTATCTTGGATCCATGCTCTTCCATGCTTTTCCTTTGTGGCCTAAATTCAAGCTTTCCAATCAAGACTAGGAGTCTTTTTAAAAGTTTTTATTGATTATACTCCCCCCGTATGGTTCATAAAATTGGGGTTTTGGTCATACAAATCCTGGCAAAAGGATTAGAAGTGGTACCTAGATCCCCCTTTTCAAAATTATAGGCCTTCTAAAGGATATTTGTGGCTTTCCCCATATTAGCCTATTAGTGAATCACTTGACCATTATTTACAGCTTCATTCCTCCTGGAACTTGGCATCATCAATTTTAAAGTATTTTATCTACTATGCTACAACCTAAATTAGCTAATTTTTCAAGTGGTTCTATATCAAGATCTTCTAATTGGATTTTGACTACCACACATGATCATCCCTTACATATTTTATCATTTCTATGAACATTTAGAGATCCTCAAGAATCTCTTTTTATTTATCTTGGGTATAAGAAGCCTAGAATTGGATCCATTAACTCTTTAAACCATTTTATTTTTCAAATTCTCTTAGAATATGATTTTTCTATGGAATTGGCCTTGTCTCTCAAACAAATACACCCAACTCATGCATTATTTCAAGGTGGAGATTCTATTTTTCATTTGGAAAGACATAAGTTTTTCTTTATTTTCTAATTACAATGTAAATATTCATTTCTCTCTTTACACCAAGGCTATGATTTGTTCTAATATTTTCATGTAGATTCAACTGCAAGCTTACAAAGTTTCACTTAAGGTTGCTCACATGTAGGAGTTGTTGGACCACTAGGGGAATGCCCCTTGTACTATTGTTAGGGTGCCCCCCAAACCCTTCCTCTCCTCTCAGGGGTCATAGGAAAGGTCATAATCAATCTTCCAAGAGAGATTGTAGCTCTCAATATTGTGGAAATTCTCAAGGCTCTAGTACTTGTAGTTGGTCCCAACCTTCTAGACTACCTTCTTCATAGCATTATTCATCTTCTCAAAGGTATGAGGAGGGTGGTTGGGATATTTTTGATAAGTTTACTCAAATGTAATTTTCCATCTCTCCAAAAGTAGTTATCTTCACTAATCTAAAACCAAATCTAACTCCTTAGATCTGACACAATCATGATAACTCAAATTCATTCATTACACAAATCTAGAATATCACATAATATTCTTCTTAAAGATTTTATTCATGAAATCATAATTGCATAATAAGCATAGTCTATATAACAAGTGGAAACTGAAAGTATCTGGTAAATGTATGATAAACTTGTTGAGTGAAAAATAGATCAAACAACTAACTTAAGACTCAACCAATGTGTTATACATCTAGGAACAAGGGAGCTTATTCAAAACCAGACTCTAAACTAAAAATATTAATTACCACTCCCTAGATTTTAGAGGGTGACAAAGATTTAGTTAAATCTAAATGCAACTAGAAAAGAATAAGAGTCCAAGTTGGATTTTGACTTTGTTGTAACAGACTAGAACATGGAATGCTCAAAATCAGTTATATTCATAGCAAGGTTCTTCCTTCTCCAATGTCTTTATTGAATTCCATAATGATGCACTATCTCCTTCATTAAATGTCTCCATGTTGTAGTCATCGTGTTTAGTTGATTTTGGGACATCCCCTATTCTATTGTCCAAGAACTCCTTCAGCTGTGAGCTATGTCTTGTAGTTGTTGCAGGCTACAGTGCCTCTTTTGGCTACAGGGGGTTAGTTCACAGAACATGTACACAATTCACAACCATGACTAAGCATAGATATCCAATCATAATTCATACATATTCACACATAAATCATGCATTAACCATCACATCATAATTATATTTCCATATACTTAAACTAGGTTCAGGTTTTCATAATAGGTGTCAAGGATAGCATAATTTATGAACGTGTATAGGATAAATTCCTTGGAAATGTCTATAAGCATGCATAAAAGATATAAAAACTAACTAATATCTGGACTCATCACCACCCACAACAACATTCAAAGAGAATCCTAAGGAGGAAGGCACTCTTACCAGCGAAAAGCCTATTGATGATACTATTTTTTTGGGTTCTAATCCAAATGAGAAAGATAAACATAAATTTGGCATAGAATTAGCTACTTAATGTTCTTTAATTTCATCTTTTTTATGTACATATATTATAGAACATGTTAAAAAAAAAATCAAACTTGGAAAAGTGGATACAAAAGACAGAAAAGAAACTATGCATATATTTTAAAAGAAAAATAAATACACTAGTAAAATAAATTGAAAATAAAAACTTATTGTATTTAAAATTTAGAAAAAAATCTATATTTATAATGATAAAAGAGAGATTAATGTTATTTTGACATTTTTATAAAAATATCTTAAACTATATAAATTTGATGGAGAGATTGCTCTAAAAAAAATCATGTTTTATTCAAAGAACAGCTTTGGACACCTTACATGTAGACTCAATCCTAAGGGTGGTCTCCCAAAGAAATTTTAAATTAAATGCATGTGCATTATAATGCACATGTGTTATGTATACATATGTGATAAATTCAAAAAAGCTAGTGATTTTGTGTTTCTAAGGAAAATATAGCATAAGTGTGATATAAAATGCTTGCTGAAATTTTACTTCAAAATGGATTTGGCCTCTTGTAGTCCCTCATCTTGGTGCACATACTCACCAACACAATCCCAAAGGGTCTTGTAAAATTCATAAGGAAAACCATCACAATTGAGGGCTTTGGGCCATAGTAAAGACAATTTATTAGAGATCAACAATGAAAATATATTGATCACAATAATATCACTAAGAATAATAGAGATGAAAAAGAACAATCTTGAGGTTCTCTTGCAAATCATGCTCTTATTTAAGATGATTCTCTTATGTTTTGAAAATAACATGTTCATAATTATTAACAAAGGCTTGAAGGGTATCAAGAAGCTCTTTGAGCAACTGATGTTCATCTTTAATTTATTTATACATTGAAAGGTATGCCAAGCTTGAAAATATTGAAAGAAATCTATTAGAAGCTCTATCTCCCATATTCAACTAATTTAATCAAACTTTATCTAGGTACCTCTAATTGAATGATTATTAGTCATTTAGATCTTATGGTTGATCTTGGTCACCTATAATTGAAAAGAAAAAGTGAAGATGGCTTTAATCATTGTAGTGGCTTAGCAAGGATATAAGGTGGTGTCTTATTATGTGTACAATGGTGAACTATATCTAGTTGGTAGCCATAGATATGCAGAAGAGAAAGGTGTGTTTGGTGGCCCCATTCTACTTGTCAATTGAACCTATTTATTGAGAAGTCCTAGCATCGAGTTTACATACCCAATAAATGTGGGCAACAAAGAGCTAATGAGTTAGAAAAGAGGTGTTAAGAAAAATTTGCATGTTACCATCCTTTACAAAATTAGTTTTTCATTCAATGCAAAATTGGATAGGATACTGATTAGAAAGAGTATACTTTGGAAAAGGCTCCACTGAAAGAGGATAATAGTTGGAAAAGAAGAAAAATGATTGAGAAAAAATTATGGCATGATCAAGCTATTTATACACTCTATCAATTACAACCCCAAAATTATTACACATAAATAATGTGAATGATTGTGATAGCATCTCATATTGGGATAAAAAAGGCCTAATTTAGTATTCATGAAATACCAAGCTTCCTTTCAGTAGCTATCCAATGCATGGGAAGATATCCATCTTTATCATAAGCCATATCAACCATATTATATTCTTAACATCAAATCTAAGTGGTGTTAGGCATTGAATCAATGATCTAGTGTTACAAAAGAGATCTCTCAATAACATCACTAAAATCATAAACATTAATAACACCAAAATAATGATTTTAAATATTGAAGAGGGACCAAATTACTTGGTTGATGGGGAGATATTCATGGTCAACCATATGCAAGTGCCACTTAGGGGAGAGAAAAGTGATGACCCCTCCATGACCCACATTGTGATTTTAATAGAGAAAGGATTTATCTAAACAAATAACACAACAAACAACAAAAATAAAAAAATAAAAAACTATTAATCTTAACCTCTTGCAAGAAATTGATATCTGCCACAAATATTTGATGAGAATCTCTAACAACATACCTCCTAGGGAGGTCTGTAAAGCCTCAAATTATCTAGGAGATAAAATTCATTGGTGAGATTCAATAGGTATATCGTCACTATCCAACTCATCCAAAGTGGAGTAGTGATTCTATAAAAACTAATCTCAAAAGAAACTGCCCAATTAAATGTTGGGAATTTGACGCTTTCCTTTTTTGCAAGAATTTTTTCTTCTTCCAAACACCCAATGAATGTTGATGATTATTTTTAACTAAGCATGTGAGCAAGAAGAAGTTTAGATGGTGTTCAGAGATTATGGGCCTTTTAGCCCCTAGCAATTAAGAGACAATGTTTACTCGGACCTCTGATTCCTCTTGCAAGGTGTTCGACAAGTGGGATATTTGTTGGGAAAGTGTGTCTCAACCTTGTAATTATATACAATTTATTGTTGATAGGATGTATATATATTTATATATATTTCCTAGTTACACTGATAGGTGTATACAATAGCATAAGGGAGGGGAGAGTGGGATGTGTGTAAACAACTTTTTTGTTAACTTTTTTAGGAAACTACTAAAATGGCCGACATACATTAGATAAATGATATATTGTAAATCTAGACCATTAATTATTAGGTTTTAGATCTAATGGAGGATATTTTATTGGTTTGTCTTTCCCTAGAATGTAATCCTATTTTATGAGGTTGTTGCATTACGGCTGCGGTAGAGAGAGATGATGATGTATTCTAAGAGTCTGATAGTAGTCATTTTGTCTCTTGATCTTTGAGTGGTGATACTCCTATGAGAAGCTTTCTCTACAAGTATATTGTAATCTTTGTGATTTATTGAATAATATATTGGGTGGCTTTTGGAGTGTGGGGTTTTTCTCCCGAAAGGGTTTTCCCCACATAAATCATTGTGTTGTGGTATGCATGATATTTGTGTTTATTTCTAGTTAATTTTTTATAACTATTAAAGATTTGTAAAAAATTTGAATTATTCTCCTCTCAAGATTAGTGTAGGAAGTTGTTCCACTACCTTAGCTTCCTTACATCTATCTCCCTCTCTCCATATCTACCTCTCCCTCCCTCCTTCCTTCTCTCTTCCTCTCTCTCAATCTCCCACCTTCCTCCTCTCTCTCTCCCATCTTTCTCTCTCCTCTCTCCTTCTCTCTCTACTCTCTGTCGAGGCACCATTCTCTCTTTGTCCCTCCTCTCTCCTCTCTGTCCCTCCCTCCATCCTTCCCTCTCTAATATTCTCTATCTCCCTTTTTCTCTCTCTTCCTTCCACCCACCTTCCCTCTCTACTTCTCTCTATCTAACCTATCCCTCTCTACCTTTCTCTCTCCCTCCCTCCTCTTTCTC
>VDFB02324668.1:0-33597 GCA_007258455.2 Sequoia sempervirens | reverse complement strand
GTCTAGAGTGTAAGGGATAAACAATGAGTGAGATAGAGAGATAGAGAGAGAAATGATACAACATGTTGATTACTAAAATTTGACCTACTGATTACTTAAATTTAACTGTCTACAAAATTTTAAGATCTTCCAAAAACTAGAATTTGCATTATAACTCCTAGAGATCTGAAACCACTCTCAAACATCCTAAGACTATATACGTGAAATAGAACTTAAATTATAAGTAAAATTCCATATATAAATTTCAACTTAATCTTAAATATTTATTTCATGTATATAGTTTCCAACTTTCCTTGAAAGACGACAAGAAGAAAGAGAAAAAAAGACAAGAAAAAAATTCAATGCAGACCAAAATCTGAGTGCATTACAACGCGCTCGCATTTTTGTCTTGCTTTGGGAATCCCCAAGCCTTTGGCTTGGATTTCCTTTGGATTTCCAACCCAAAGGCTTGGTGTGCCTTCCTAATGTCCAAAGTTCTGTTTTTGCATATTCTACAAAATTTCACATAATCTTGTTCATGCTAACCATTTAAAGTTTGCACGTGTTTCAAGATCGAGCAAATCAAACACCTAAGTAATGTTAGGCTCTCTCTTAGCTATTTAACGATGTAATTTTTTTTCAAATTTTGACTATGTTAAGACTTTCATCTTTAATTTCTTTTGTTTATGTGTCTATTTTTTTGTCTTTTATATTTTACTTTATTTTTTAATCATTCATTGAAATTTCAAATAAATTATATTTTTATAAACTAGACTCCATTCTATACATATTCAAAAATAATAATTTTTGATTGGTTTTCAAAAATTATAGGGGTAACAAGGCCAAATTTATGTTTTTCAGAAAGTGTCCACTTTCAAAATTATTAAAAAATCATATATTCATTAAAAAAATCAGGCATAAACTACATGTTGTTGGCTAATTTCTCACCAAAGCAATTTTAAAAATACTAAAAAAATCCAACCTTTTGAGGGAGCCACAACAGACGCTGTGTTATGGCTTTTTGACAAAAACAACACCAATTTCTATGGCTCCCTTTTCTGAACCCTTCAATCTCTACCATTTTCAAAAAAAAAAAAAAAATAGTAGTTTACAAAGTAGACTCAGAGCACTATGACCCTTGTTTTGTTGCATCTAAAAATTTTGAGTGTAACTATTCTCAATTTCTCATCCAAGGTCAGTATTTTGTGATTTTAGAAACAAAAAAAAACGTGGCCACTCAAGACCCCTTTTTGGTCCCCCATCTTTCTGCACTTACCCCTTTTCTCTTTGATATTGTTTTTTTTATTCCTCAAATTCATTTTTTTGGGCGAACCATAGCTAAAAACAAAAAACTATTTGAAAAATTTAATGATTAGAATATATCTTATTATTTTAGAAAATAGATAGAAAACACACAATTTAATTAAATTTATATGTAACATAAATTATAAGATCATTTATTAAAATTTATATTGTATTATATTATACATTATTATTTAACAAAATTATTATATAAATCTAATGTTTCAATGATTTTCAAATTCTTCTTTATATTCTATTCAATATAAAAAAATGATTTGTTAATTTATATTTATTAAAAAAAGGTTTGTTTATTTAAATTTATATTTATTATATTATAATAAATATATTATATTATACATGTTATTTAGTATAATTATAATATAAATTCTCTTTCAGATTTTTCTTTATATTTATTTGTTTTGGATGAACCATAGCTAAAAACAAAAATATTTTGGAAAATTTAATGATTAAAATATATCTTATTATTTTGCAAAATAGAAAGAAAACACACAATTGAATTAAATCTATATGTAACATCAATTATAAGATCATTTATTAAAATTTATATTATATTATGCATATTACTATTTAACAAAATTATTATATAAATTTTATATTTCAATGATTTTTCATAGTTTTCTTTATATTCTATTCAATATAAAAAAAATGATTTGTTTATTTAAATTTATATTAAATTATTAATTTATATTTATTAAAAAAATGGTTTGATTATTTAAAATTATATTATATTATTAATTTATATTTATTATATTATAATAAATATATTATATTATACATGTTGTTATTAGATAATTATATTTTTTATAGTTATATTATATTATTATTTGATTTTAAATTTCATATTTATAATATGCTTATAATATTTATCATATTAATATATAATTATTTTTATATAATATAATTTATTTTTATTAATATTAAAGTCTTACTATGAAGTTTTGATTGCATTTTATAATGTAGTATAATATTATATTGTATTTTTATTGTTCATATTAATATATAATATTTTTTATATATACAATGATTATTATTAATGTTTTTTTTTTTACTATGAAATTTATATATATTATAGTATGTAATGTTAATATAATATTATATAATAGTTATTATGGTGATTTATTATTATTTTAATTATAATAGAATTTCAAAAAATAAATTAATATATCAGTTCACCAAATTAAATGCAATGTACAGAGAAGTTTGGGAAAAAGAAAAAAAATCAATTTAAGTACATATGGGTAGTTTCTTTTTGTTCTTTCAGGCTTGTAGAAACCACTATGAATATCCAAGACGATGTTCACTTATTACCTAGAAATGCAAAAGAAAAAACCTTCCTTGAGATAAACATGGTGGAAGATGAATAGCCAAGGAATATCCAATGGCTTGAAGTGTTTTGTACATTATTCCTATTCACATTACAATACTATGTATGATTGGTTACCTTAATCTTTCTACAAAGGTTTGTTATCAATTAAGTGAAATAATAAGGCATCTTCAGGTCTAATTTGGTGAATTTCTTGGCCCCGATGTTATATTCAAATAGTTTACTATGGTTAAAAGGGTATCTAATGAGCCAATCAAAAGCATTAATTATACCTTTATCATATTTATAATGAATTCCCACCCTTCAAAGAGTTCTAATCTAATGGTACGCCCACTTGGGTTTCATGTTAATTCCCTCTACATGGCATCGTATAATTGGGGGGCATGTTGTAACAGTAGTCCCACTTCAGTATGCAGGTACGTTGTAGTCCCACAAGTGATGTTGGTGGAGCACAATGGAGAGGCATTCAAGTCAGAGAGTAATGAGAAGATGGTGGGGAGGAGAAATGGTTTCCCTACAAGAGGAGATAGGAGGTCAGCATTCAAACTAGAGATTAGGGAGAAGGTAGAGTGGTTTCCCTATAGGAGGAGATGGGAGGGGAGTTGTTCAAGCTAAAGGATTGTAGAGTAGAGCTAGAGGTATAGTAGTCCTATAAGGAGGAGAAGAAGTTGGGGGAGGTCTTGAACCTAGAAGAGTGCAGTTAGGAGTATTAGATTATAACTATAAATGGTAAACACAATCCATGTTGACATGCAATAGTTAGGTCACAAGCTTTGAGTCCAATTTTGAACCACATTCCCTTGCAATTTGGCATCCATATAATGGACACAACTCAAAATCAACAACAAAAAAGATGTCAAACAACCCATGAAAATCATTAGTGTAAGAAATAGCATGGGGTTAATGCTAACAAAACTAGAAGAGTGCCATTTCTATGACCATTGCCAGTCTCTGAAAATCGTAGACAGACGGCGTGTATGCAGGAATAACGTATAAACTTTTAAAAAAGAAATCAGTCAACACTGTTGCTTGAAATATATATTTCTGGGGTTCTCCTAAAGCTGGGTTTGGGGGTATAATTAGGAGGAGGAGGAGAAGTTATATTTACAGCTTCTTGTTTTGAGGAAGAATTGTAAGGCTTGAAATTTGCCATTGTAGCGAGCTCTTCCACAGCCTCTACCACATGCTGAAGCCTCGCTACAATCTCCACCAGCATCCATGCAAACGTAGCCAAAGGAAGCGCTTCTGCAAATTCAACACCCTGTCTCGATATTAACCTTTTCTGTTTCTCTGTGTTACCACTTTCTCCATGCCATGACATCAATCTTCTGGTCGCCTTCCCGAATTTTTCGTTACCAAAATCTTCATCTTCTACTTCTGTATTTTCATTCTCAACGATTTTCTCGATAGGCAATCTTCTTGAATGTATTAAGAGCTTTGGCTGAGCATGCAAGGCAACTTGCAGATCCTTCAATGCGAGTTGCACATCCTTCATCATTGACTCCCAATCGCATCTTGTCATCTGTTGGATGCTGTTCGACAGCTCTCCCAGTAATTTTGCTGCTTCCTGGCCGACCTTGGTGCATGGCTTCTTCAATACTGAACGAACGGAATGCGGAGTCTGTAGTAAATTGAAAATAAATTTCATGATTTGTACTGAATTGAAATAATTATTGAACTAATAATATCACATGGAAATGTATATGTATATACCTCAATCTCAGATCGCACGCATCCATGCAAGGCCACAATAGAATATGTTAAATAACGAAGCTTCACTCCTATTTTCACATACTGCTTCCACGGATGCCGGTATCGAAACCGACCATGTCTTGGCTCCCAGCTAGCAAAGGTCGCCTGCAATTCAAACCCAGTTATTTAACATGTACAATCAGCGATTTCAGATAGTAGAAGGAAGAAAAGGGACGATGCGTTCGGTGTCTTTTAGTGTTAAAGTTGTCAGGGCAACAATTTTATTTGTTTCTTCAATCTGAAGAAATCTCCAATAGCGATGTGTTTTTATTTACCAAAGAATCGTCGGTGGCCTTTGAATCTAACACAGACTTGTATCCTTGGTATATGGGATCTTCTGATTCATCTTCGACCTTGTCATCATGGCGTGTACTAAAATATTCATCGACGCATCCTGGCATTACATATGCTTATAACGTTAGGCTGGACTCAAACATTAAGCATTTGTGCATGGATTTGTAACAACCAATCCAATATATTATGTAGTTATTTATCCAGTATAAATTTTAACGAAAGCATATAGTTTGTGTAACAATCCATTACAATAAACACACCTTTTATGCTGGAGATAACATTATGCTTATCACAATTAAACAACATTTTTGCAATTCTTTTGCTTTGGTCCGGTTTCCCTACCTTGCAGAGATTCCATAAGGCCTTGCAATTTCGTGACAGTCGAATTGTGAAGATCCTCTCCAGACCAGATGGGGAAAAGCAGCAGACTTACGACCAGGCACACACCACATCCGATTAGTATGGTGGTGAGGCGTGCATATGCCATGTGTAATATATTATGCACTCGATATCCAGAGACTGTTATCATGCTGAATGTCAGCAGGAATATCACAACCCCATAATCAAATTTTGTCTTGATAAAGGGGAAGAAGCGAGCATATGTGGCAGCTGCGCCTGCAAAATGATTCCAGGAGTAAGAAGGTGAGTCGAGGAAAAAGAGTTCCGAGAAAGCACAAAAATTAGCGAGTAGTCACCTATGATGAACAGAGAAGATCCCACTACGACGGCCTCTCCTTGCGCTACTTGCTCCGACAAGTAACAAGCAAGAAAGGCTAGAGACGCAGCCACCACAGTGCCAATTCCTCTGTTTAATCCTTTGCTCAGGGTAGCCCCTGCTTCAGCAGAAACAGCCGGTGAACCATGATTGTGTTAAAAACAATTTCTCAACCAATCTAAATGTTAGATTAGGGTGAAATATGAAAGCGTTTTTGTATACATATGTAGAAGCAGCACTGCATAGTGCATATATGAGATAGAAGAACTAATAAAAACAGCAGCAGCTTTTATACTTTTCTCTGTGTGTGTTTGTCTGAAATTATTTTTGTTTATATGCATGTTTTGCATTCTGAGATAGCAGATTTGTTAACACAGAAGTCTTATTCAGTATTGTAAAACAGAACATTAGTCAAAAAAACAGAGCATTGAAAGACAGGGCAGGGCACACACAAATTTTTCAAAGGCGGAGAAAACAAATTACAACCAAACTTCTGCAATATTTGAAATACAAGAAAAAGATTCTAATTAAAAATGGTTCGGTGAATTAATTCATACCTGCAGTGAATTCTAGAACAACTACTACTGTCATCACTGCCCAAATTGCATTATCTCCGACTCCCACCCCGCGGAATAATGGATCCCATAGACATACGATAGAAACCACTGACAGTGCCAGCCCAACTTTCATGGCATGTATAATCCTTCTCGAATCTTCTACACCCACACCCACTATCTTTCTGCAGCAGGCCATAATAACTTCTTTTATTTTTAACCCAACTTTTCTTAGCAGTCCCCTATTTTGAGACTCATTACAGCCATTTTGTTGATCAGCAGTGATGTTAACTTTGCATTCGCCGCTGGCAACAGCCGCCATTACCCAAATCAATTCCAAACGAAACCTGAGAAATAGATATGGTAGACAAATCAATTAGATTTCACATCGTAGAAACTTACCAAGTCGACCCAAATCGCCCTTAAAGCAGATCCACTTACACTAATTAATAATGCTTCTTTGTTAACATGAAATGAGCAAAAAAGAAAAACTACTTCATCCCTAACCTCTAATGACCAAAACAGAACCCCAGAAAATCAAAAGAATACTGTCCAAAAACTGAAAGCACCTTATTGAACTCAATCGTAATGAGGCGGAGCTTAGGATCCACCCCAACTGTTGCTTCCTTCTTTTGTTTGCATTACTTATTATAAGATGGACGAGAGAAAACTAGCCTTATAAAATGAATTAGCCGGTACATTTTTCATTTTAAAAATGGAAGAGGAATTGACATGTTGTCAAGATCGTGAACAGGCCTTAGTTTTTTGGCTCGTATATCACAAAATCTTCATACACATTACAAGCCGACTCTCAATACTTAATGGTGAATATACCCTCACCAGGTAAGAATACTGTTTTATATTTTATACATAAATATATAAATATTAATTGAAAAGCTACGTGTCAATTATTTCCTATGGGACAAAGAAAAAAGTTCTATGGTTTACGAAAATGAAATAACACCTCCACAAGATGATCTGAACTAGAAAAAGCGAGTCAAGGACACCATTCACATCAGATAATTGCAATTCACGAGGTAGAAAAAATCAACAATTTTAACGCCAATTTTCAAACGTGTAAGGTGCAGATTCAATCCACAGAGCTCGGAGTGCATTTACACCGTTCCGTACATTATATTGACAGGAAATTTGCTCGACTGTAATCTGTTTTCCTTCGAACTTGCCGGGCAGCGGGCACATATGGAATAAAGAGACAATAACACCTTCCCAAGCTAATTTTAAAGGAAACATCTTCCACGTTTTGGGAAGTCTAAAATATTTAGTAAGACGTCTTTTATTCATAAAAATAGAGAATCTTAAGAAGAACAAACAACTTCTAGATTTTGAAATATTGAATTAAAAATTCTTATTATTATTATTAAATTTTGGTTTTAGGTTTGAAATTAATCAAATAAGTGAGTGTATGGGAGGTAATTCAATATTAATCATTGGTTCAATTTGTATAAAATGATCTTACAATTAGAAATTGAATAATATTTTGATTGTAGTTTGGGGAATATTGAATGAATTTTAGAGTTTGCATTGTTATAGAGAAGTCAATGGGGTGATAGATATGTTGGTAAACCTTGTAAATGATTCTCAAGATAGTCATATAAAGAGGCAAGATCTTTATGCTTGGAATGATTCTATTTTGATTAAAATTGTTAAAAAGAACATGCATAATGGACAACTTATTATCCTAATTGAATGTCCTATTTACATTTCCTGCACAATTATCAATATTTTTTCTTTTCTTTTTCTTTTTTTGTTTTATTATATTGAACAATTCGTTGAGACTTTTTCTTTTCTTTTTCTTTTCTGATTTATTATATTGAACAATTCATTGAGACTTTTTCTTTTCTTTTTCTTTTCTATTTTATTATATGGAACAATTCATTGAGACTTTTTCTCTTTTTTTTTAATTATATTGAATAATTTATTGAGACTTGGTAGCAAGGACCTATCTTTGTCTTGACACATGTGAAGTGGATCTTGGAGGATAATTTTAATCATTTTCTCTCATGGTAACTTTTATGGATGCCAGATAATGTATTACTATTGTTACGAGCAACCTATTGACATGTATTTATTAGATATGACATACATGGGAGCAATAGAGAATGCAAGTGAATTTATGGTTAATTATGATTTGGTGTGATCAAAGCACTAATCAAATAAGTGTTTTCGTTCTTGTCATTTATGCAACCATTATTATCGATGATAATATATGTTAGTGTAATATTGCTATTACTTTGGAGATGTTTATCCTAATTATGATATTGCACATGTTTATTTAAGTTTACTTAGGTAATTTGTGTTAATTACTTAGGTAGGATAGGATAATCAATTGTACATTCTCATGGAATTTTACTTTTTTCTTATTCAACATATATTTTGAAACTTGAATAAGCAATCCCTTGATTTTTTATTTTATGTCTAATCCTTATCCTAATCAAATTTGAAAACTATAAGACTATATACTTGTAGCTCTCTTTCTTTCCTATGAAATCTTGCATTTCTTTTAGAGAATAACTATGTTTTTGTATTTTAATTTTAATAACCATTTTCATTTACAATTTAATTAATTGTATTCATTACACTAAGATTATGGTTTATGCATCAGCTTATAGATTCTAACATGGTATCAGAGCCAATAGTGCTATGATAGTTTTTATAGTTTCTATATTTAAGAGATTTGGGAGGGATAATAAGCTTTGCACATAGGTTTCTTTAAAACTTAGTATGCTCTTCTCTTGCATATTTTAATGATTTAGAGAAAAATAAAAATAATATTTTTTTCTTAACCTATGGGGTTTTGAATTTTTCTATTCTTGTTATTGCAAATATTTTATTTATACTAGAAACATTTTAAGCCATTCCAACACAATCGAAAGACTTGAGAAAGTTAAAAAAGGTCATTGTTTCACTGGAATTGGAGATCCTATATGATATAGTAGAAAATAGGGTTTGAAGCTCAAATATGGAAAATAGCTTTCATTCAAGGCATTTTAAGGCTAAGAAGACCTCACTATTGCATCTAAAAGGCACAAAACCCTTTTGTTGATATGATAATTGATTCAAGTACATCACTCACACTAGAGAATTACAATTTATAAGGTAAATAAGATCTTCATTTTTAATATAAATTTGCAAATGTAACATACAGATTTAATTCATAGAGCTTGGAGTGCATGTACACCATTCTATATAATATTTTTGAGAGGAAATTTATGTTACATTTTAGTATATTTTTCTTCAAACGTGCTAGAAAATTGACACATGGAATAAAAGAATATAATAACACCTTCCTAAGATAATTTTACAGGATAACATCTTCCACATTTGGAAAGTCTCTAAAATGTTTTAGTAAGATATATTTTATTCATAAAATATAGAGAATCATTAGAAATACAAAGAATTTTAGATTTTTTATGAGCAATGTCTATGTTACCATTTAAAAAATAAGGTTACAAATATTTATGAAAAAAGTGGGAAAAAATAGTCACACCCCAAAAGTCCAACTAGGTGGTAGTTTGGAACAAAACACAATAACACAATTACAAAAATCCACTTCGCAACAAGAGCAAGGGTAGAAGGAGGAGGAGGTGGGTATCGATCATTCAATTTATTGGACATACATTAACAAGGTTTGAAGTGTCTACAAGAGGTTCCCAACCATCATCATCATCTTTATCATTATTATCTTGGTTATCTTCAATACCAACTTGAATAGGAGAAGTATCAAGAGCTAGCCAAGGGAACTTGTCAAAGTCTAACTAGCCAATAATCCCACCATCAAAGTGGGGGAGAAGTAGAAAATCATTGTTGAGTATGATCTCTTCTTGTTGGAGGCAAAGAGGCCTAATAATGAGCCATCCTAATTTCTATAAGTAGATTGGTTGTGCCCTCAACAATGCCCAAGATGAGAAGATTGACCTTTACTAGAGATAGGAGTCAAAGGGACCGTGGGAATACTACATGGGGCATTAGCTCACGATCCAAAGTGCCTAGAGGTGGAAAAATTTAAGTGCAATTTTATTGGCTTGTACTTGAATCTATCTAAGAACATTAGAATATATCATGGCTTTAGAATAAAGCAATAAATTATTGTCAACAAAACCACCAAGAAAATATCATCATTTCTATCTTTTCAAATGTTGAAAACAATTTTCACCTTGAAAGAACACCAAATATAATTATATTTAGAATGGATTCTAGGCCTATCCCTAGGTAACAACGTGTCATATGTCAAGAAAAAGGCTTGAAGAAATCATGGATCCAAGTCTAGGCAACTTGAGCTCTAGGACAAAACTAGAAAAGATGTTTGGGAGACTCTTCATGAACACAAAAGAGAAAGTGAGGATCTAGAATCCCCAAGTGTGTTAACCGAGAACCAATGAGAAGACCTTGGAAAAGAATACACTAGGAAAAATAATTGAGCTTTGTGTATAAGAAAAATTTGGATAAAATAAAAATGATAAAACAATAGCATACATTACCTAATCCAAATCTTCAATACCTCAAATAGACCCAATGATGGATGAATTATTCAATTGATTTGATATGTTGGTTGCTTAATTCAACAGCATAACATTGAGATGGAGATGATAGATGAATGATAATAGATAGAAATGGATGAATGATTCAAGAATAATTTTGGCAGCATAAGGATACTTGAAGAATCAACCCCCCAAATGGCCTATGAGAGGATTGATTTATAAGAAATGTCTGATTTGGATTGATGGTTGAGATTGGATGTCAATAAGATGTCTTAATCAATGGCCAAGATTAAAAGTTGTAGTATGAAATAGGGTTAGGGCTAAATTAGGGAAAATGGTAAGGATGAAGGGTTGAGATTGAATTATAAGATAATTCAATCAAGGGCTAGGATTAAATGAGATGTCAAGAGATAAGATTTGATGTGGAAGATAAGATTGGCATGGATAAAGAGGTGAGAAGAGAATTTAAATAATAAAAATTATTTAATCTAGGTGGCCAATGAATAATTAAATAATAAAGATATTATTTAATTATAGAAGAATGTGACATAGGAGGAATCATTTTGAATTAAATAATGATTTAATTCAAAATTCAAGAGAGTGGACCAAATTAAATAAATAATTAAAATTTATTTAATTTATGAGAGAAAAAGCTAATGAATAATTAAATAATTATTTAATTATTTAATTATAGTGGAAAGTGACATAGAAATTAAATAAATAGGAATTTATTTAATTTTAGAAAGAAAAGGACTTAATTAAATTAATAAAGGAAGAATAAAGAAATGAATTTTAATTAATAGAAGACATATGACATTAGAAAATAATTAAATAATTAAAAATTATTTAATTATGAAGAATGAAAAGGGAAATGATGAAGAATCTAAGATTATTAGGCCTAGGACAATTTTTAGTGTCTACACTTTGGCTTAAGAATGCCCAACAAAATGGTGTAGAATTTATGTTACCAAACTAATAGAAAAGATTATATAAGCCATATAAAGTTTGATATAGGTGTAGTGTAGGAAAATGTACTCCTTTACATTTTCACACTTTGTTTGGGCCCCTCAATTAAAATGGACTTAATTATGCCTTAATAAGCCCTATTTTTTATTTACAAGCCTAATAAATTATATTTTCCAAAGGGGAAACCCAACAAAAATTAATGCCAACACAACACTTTACCTTGAGCAATGTGTGTTCCAGGAATAAGTGCATGGGTCCTCCCTAGGCCTTTGAACCTAAATTTAAAATATGTTTTTGGTAGTATTTTAGGGTGTGCGCAAGAAGTTAAGTCCACTTTTTGGCCATTTAGTGGAAGTGTTTTCCCTGATTTTTAGAATTCAACACATTCAAGACCTTAAAATTTGAAGCACTTAGAGATGGAATCTTGAAAAAAGTCACTAATCATAAAATGTAGTACTCGGAGTCTAGCTTCCAAATATGTAATTTATTTCAATACTTAGATAATACAAATTGATTTTCAATAAGCGTTTCTAAAAACCACTGTTTAAAAGTCATTTGTTTTACCATGCCATGCCCGCGTACATCATCCATATTTTGACCTAAATAATCATATTTTTCTAAACCCTTTTGGGAAAAGATTTGTAACCCACTGAAGCACGCTTTCCATATTTTTTTATAATATTTTATTGAATATTTTTTTTGTTAATTCTTTATTGGCCATATTTAGTGTTTTGAAAAATCATCGTGTACGTCATGCATAAGATGACCTAAACTTATCATTTTTTGAAAAAAATAAATTAATTAAAAAGAATTGTCTAAAGTATGCTTTTGTACAATTTTTTTTTCAAAAAATTATGTTAATAAAAAGTTATTAAAATACTAAAAACCCTTGATAATTCAAGTTTATGGACTTGTTTCATCATAAATTAATTGAAAAATTAAAAAAATAATCCAATTGTAAAAAATTACATATTTGGAAAACGCACTGTCTCATCTATAATGGGTTTTAATTTCATCAAAAAATTCTACAAAAAAAGTCTTCAGACATATGCCCAAAGTCACTATTTTATTGTGACATTGTTAGGACCTTCAACTTGCAGGTCAAACCAGGTCCAGGGCCTAGGATCGAGTCCCCAAGCCTTTTCCCAAATAGAAAAATAAAGCAAAACCCTAACCAAAAATTGATGTTTTTACAAACGGGATCCCGTTCTAAAATGGGATCTCATTTCACATAAATATTTTTTTTATACTTAAATGAAACGGGATCCCGTTTTGAAAATGAGATTCCATTCTATAAAACAGATCCCATTTTTTAACGGTCCGTTAAAAATGGGATCATGTTTCTTAAAAGCGGGATCTCGTTTCTTAAAAAATGGGATCCTGTTTTTTAATGACCCATTTTAAAACGGATCATTTTCAACTCAAGTCCCCAAACCTAAAAGGGATCTCGTTTATTAAAAAACAGGATCTCGTTTTCTTGAAGCTGATTTCGAGTTTTTTTCTAATGCAAAAACTTCCATGTTTCGTGGACTCATCCTCTTACATTTACCCTTTAATGTCCCTAAATTCAAATTTTAATGTTGGCTTGTAATGCTTCATTTTTGGGAAATTAAGGATACATAATTATAAATACAAGGTTATTTTATCAAATCAAGTCTAAGTTTTTCAAGAAGAGTTTTCATGCAAGCATTCCTAGAGAAAATGTTATGATCAAGGGCATTCAAGAGTAGATTTATTAGTGATTTATTATAGAAATCAAGATCTCAAACATCATGTCAAATTCTCTTGCAATCATGTATGTTTTTGGAGCTAACATTGTGATGTAGGTTTCAAAGATTCAAGTCAAAAATTCAAATCAAGATTCAAGCATCAAGATCCACATTCATTGAAGTCGTTTCATGCAAGATCAAGATCAAGATTTTAGTCTTCCAAAGGTTTATTCAAGGGTTTGGTGAGTTGCAACATAGAGCTTTTCCATTCATCATTCCTTTCACATTTCATTATTTCAATTCAAGGTTTAATTACCCAAACAGGGTTTGACCAAGGAAAACCCCCATTCACCAAAAATAAATATTTTTTCTCTCTTGTGTTTTTGTTGTAGATCTTAGGTTGAAGAAGGATTGAAGATCACTTGAAGATAAATATTGGAAAAGTTGTCAAAGTTGTCATCAATTCACAGAAAATCACCCATATAGATTTGATTTCTGACTTTTCATCATTGAAACCTGGATCAAACAAAAGCTACATATTGAAATCATAAGCTCCTGAAAGTTGTTTGAAAACCCTACACAGAGACCCATTTTCCCATGGGTGAATGAGTCCCAATTTTCCTCCCAAAGTTGTCTTTTGGTGACTAGTACACATCACTCAGACCTTCTCAGATCTGTAGAAAGTTTGTTGTTTCTATTTGTATCAAGCTTTAAATTGATGTTTCAAGTTTGAATTGTAATTTTTTAGTATATTTGATATTTTTAGTTTTCTCCCAATAGTGTTGTTTAGGCTGATACCCCCATCCTCAATCATAAGGAAATCAGTAGATTCTCTCATTGAGTTGACTCACCTAAGGGTTGTAAGTCAATTCTTTGTGCGGATCTCATTTCCTAATGAAATAAAGGAAAATATGTCTATATTTGTTGAACCCCCTATATATTCTATTACCCTTATAAATCACACCTATTTTTTGAATGTTTTTTCATTCTGGTGAACCTGGCAATCTTGCACTATATAAACTTTCTAAATTTGGAGTCCATTCAAACCCTAGATCTAGGATTTGCATTACTTTGCATTGCATTGCATTGATTTGCATCTAATTTAGGGTTGTTGTTGGTATGTGGCGACTGATCATGCTATACTCTACACCACGACATCACGGCATGTATCCTTGCTGAGGTCTAGGGAAGGCAGCCCCCAAGAAAAATTGTGTTCCCCTTTTTTCGCTTCATCACCAAAAAAGAAAAAAAATGACTTTGTAAAACCCTAATTCTGGAAGCTTCTAAAAAGCTTGTTATAAGGGGTTGGGATGGGGGTTATAGTATGTAGAAAAAGGCGATTATTCACAAGATTGTAATAAGTGTTGCACTAGATAATAAAATCATTGGATGGCTGTGGTTTTGTGGATGTAGCCCAGATTGGGTGAACCACGTTAAATTCTCTGTGTTGTCTTGTTTCTGCTATTTTTCTATGTGTTTTATTTCTCTGTTTTATTGATCAAATCTGCATTTAACTATTAGATATCTGCCTTCTAACCCTAACAGTTGTTAACTTACATTAGTTTCAATCTCATTTAGGGTTTTAGGTTTGCATTTTTGCAATCTTTAAAATCTACAAAATTCAAAAATTTCATCAATTTTGCATAGTGTTTACATAAAATACATGATCAATCACTTAAATCAAAAAATTGAATCAAAATTGTATCTCAAATTAGGTTTTTTTGCTTGTCATTTAACATCATTTTACACTTGCATTTACATCTAATTTTTTAGAACTTGGAAACTGTAACTACCTGTTTGCAACCATAATCTGAAAACATAAACATCAACTCAGAAATATGTAATTTAATTTTTCAAAAACTTGACACAAGACCCATTCGCCCATGGGCGAATGAGTCCTTGATCAAGCTTGTTTTTGAATTTCTAGGCACTAAAAACCCTTTGTCTGCATTTTGTGTTTCTACATTCAGATCTCTATTTCAGTTTCCAGAAATTTTTATTTTCTTCAATCATTTACAATAAGGTTAATTGATCAATTCAAGTGCATTTCAAACATACAAAGTTGGAATTACAAGACATCATTTTTAGTTTTTTGCATAGTATAATCATAAAGTTATCTTGTTTAAAATTTGGAAATTGTTATCTCTTTTTACATGTTTGCATTGCAATTTCTTTTGTTGATTGTGTGTTGCATATCCTCCATTTTGGGTGCACCTTAGGTTTGGTGAAACTTGTATGAGCTTCACAACCTAATGTCCCATTTACAATACTATCGTGTCCTATTGCCAATACTATCTCTTTTTACATGTTTGCATTGCAATTCCTATTGTTGATTGTGTGTTTCCTATCCTCCATTTTGGTGTACCTTAGGTTTGGTGAAACTTACATATGAGCTTCACAACCCAGTGTCCTATTGTCAATAATATCATGAGATTTAGTTCGAGACTCATGTCAACCCGCGATCCATCACTCATCATGGATCTTGGGTTTTCCAACTCTTTCACTCATAGTATTGACACTAGTCAACCCACTATGGACCATACCCTTAACATGTCATTTCCTATGACCTTTTTACCAACAAACAATGTTACTAATGTTGAACCAATGGTTGCTAATGTCCCTCAAGAGAACCTAAGAAAAATGGATGAAGAATTAGACAAATTGCAAAACTTTGTGAGTTTTGAATACATTGTTGGTACTATGATTCCTACCATAGGTAACATGAGGAGAATGATTGATAATGAACTACCTGAATAGAAGTTATGCATAGCCTATCTGATATCATTGATAAACATGTCCCTACAATGACTAGTTGTGCTCAAACTTTTGGATATACTCATTTGAAGTCAAGGTGGAAATACAATTCCTCCTTCCGTAACCATGACCACTATTCTGACATACACTAATCCAACTGTTACTACAATCATACAACCCACTAGAAATTTCAATAATACCTTAGGTGTTTCCACTAGGAATATGTAGCTTTGTGCATTCAAATATCCTATCTTCTAATCCATCTCCCCTCAAAAACTTACATTTCACTTGTCCTCTGAATACATATACACCTCCACCGTATTCACCTCCATCTCAAAACACAAACAATGATCTCATCCTTAACAAACTCTTACAAAGTGTTTCATCCCTCCAACAACAAATTGCTACATTGAATCAAACTCAAACTGGCCAACCTTCACAATATGTCAAAAGAAACCCTATATCCTTGGACATATTGAGAACGCAAATGCCACAAGGTATAGATTCCTAGATTTGAGAAATATGGTGGGAAAGGAGATCATGTTAGCCATGTTTATGCATACACAACCTTATGTAGTGACTTAATTTTTGAGGATAAACTCTTGTCTAAACTATTCTCTAGATCCTTGAAAGACATTGCCTTGGAATGGTTTTGTTCCTTTCCAAATAATTCAATACATTCATTCAATTAACTTGTTGATGCCTTTCTCAATCATTTCCAAGTGCACATGGGTCCTAAGATGACCTTAGCAGATTCAATGAAATGTAAGCAAAAGGATGATGAAAAGGTTACTAACTTTACAGCCCGTTATCAATTGTTTTACTCACAAATCAACATTAGGATTCTCGATCTTGATCTTCAACAAATTTTCATTGACAATTTGCAAAATAACCTTCAAGATAAGATCAGGATGATGAAATTTCCCTCCTTCACACAATTATGTACATCCCTTCGTGATTACTGAAATTCAGTTAGTAGTCATGAAATGAAAACTCCCTCTGACCATCCTAAAAAATTTGAATCCACGCCTCAAACCAACTACCAATCATTCAAGAAACCAAATAAGGGCTTTATACAACTCAATGCTCCTTGACCAACTCAACATGTTGACACCCAAGTGGCTACTATAAAGACAACAAATCCATATACATTAGGGGAGATGAATAGACAATGTATCCCTCTACTTAATACCTTTCGCTCCATCATGTTGTAGCTCTTAAGCAAGAACTTAATTTCCTTACCTCTTGTTAGAGCTCTTGATCCTAGGTATTAAGCCTTTACCTCCAAATTATAGACAAAATTTATTTATCCATTATCATCGACAAAATGGACATGATACAAAACATTGCAAGTGTCTTAAACATATTGTGCAAGACCTCATTGATTCTAATCACATTCAAATTGGTGATGTTAATGGTCAAGGTAATAAGTCTGTTGCCCCTCCCAACCAAAATTTGTAATATTTACCAATCCTATACCAAATCATAACATCTCCTTTGTCAAAGCTAGTGAAAACAAGAATGATGTGATGAATGTTGACACAAATAATGACAACTTGAATAATAATGAGAAAAATCCTATGGATAGTATGATTGGAATCATTGAAGTTCAACCTCATAAGGGCCTAACCAATGTGTCCCTTGACATTGCTTTCTCACAAAATGACATACTCAAACATGCACTTGATGGTCCTCTTTACATTGCCAGAAGAATCAATGACAAGCCTACTAATGGGATACTAATTGATCCTGCCTGTGTAGAGAATGTGATCACCGAAGAATACTTGTTTGTGCATAAAATTTATCAATATACTTATGAACAAGCAAAAGCATGGATCAAAACACATAATGGTTTTTCTTACCCGACGATAGGTTCGATAACTCTTCCTTTACAAGTTGGACTAAAAATATTGAATGTCTCATTTTCCATCATGCCAATGTCGGATCAATTTCATGTGAAGATAGGCCACCTATGGCTTCGCTCCATGAAATTTTTCCTTTCGGTAGTGCATAAATGCTTAAAGTTTCTATTTGGAAAAGAGATATTTACTGTGCACCATAGTGGCTTTAATCCTATGTCTTCCCATGGGAATTTTTCATTGGATGTATTTTGGCTCGAACCTATGGAACCTATTAGGCCTCATGAGGACTTCTTTTTCAAATCTTATCAAAAGTTTAAGGCAAAGCGTATAGATGAATTATCCCTTAGCAATATGCCTCAACCCATGATTGAGCCTCCTATCCTTGATGAAACCATGATTGAACCAAAATCCCTTCCAAGTAACCAAGACCAAACCATGAAAAATCCTTCACCTATTTCCTATAAGAGACCATGAGATAACCAAATAAGTCTCATTGTTCCTCCTAAAATCAAACAAGTTTATAAAGTTAAAGAGAAAGTGGTTGAACAACCTCCCATGGTTCCTTTCGTTCCTCCCTTGTGGGAAGAAAAGAAACCTATGGTTGATAAACCCGCTCCTACACAATCTAACTTGAAAGGTGAACAAAAAGAAACCGAAATTCTAGAGATCATAGGCATAGACATCATGCTAATGCTCATTTGATACAAGCAAAACATGAATCAAAAACTCAAAATTAAACAAAAACTCAAGCAATGCATGATGATTCTCTACATTTTCCACAACAAGAAAATCCTATATGTCGACCACAACAAGAACAAGTACCTTCCATGGATATTATCATAAGTCCTTCTATTGTGATTAACTTGGATGATGATGATGATGATGAGACTACTAAAATTGATGAGGAAGTGCATAATGAGTTGAATATATTGTTTTCCTCTTCCATGAGCTTAGATGATAAAAACTGTGATGATCCTCCTAAAAAGAGTGACTCACCACATGTTGAACCTGGCGATGTTCCAAGTACAACACTTATTGTCCCTTTGGCTAGTTATCTACCTTTCGCATACGATGAACAAGATTGGGATGCAGACAACCCACTATAGGTTGACTCGCATGTGCCATACTACTATTTTCTTTGTCTTTTTTTTATGTTCTTTGTGTGTGATTGCATGTGCATAATGTGATCCCCACATATCATTCTATTTGACATGTCTTTATGTTCATTCCTCTATTTGTACCTACATTCTTCTATATGTCGTAAACCTTTTATCTTTTATTTTGTCTTGTGTTTTCCTTTTGGGGATGATGCAAGGCATTGAGACATTTAAGTCTCTTCCATGTTTTTTATTAGATAAGCAAGGAAGGGCCTTGATCCCATGGTTACAACAACTTACAAAAATGAACTAGAGAGAGGTGGGAAACAACACCACCATTAAACAAAATATATATATATATATTAGCACGCATGCCAAAATTTAAAATAGTAACCATTGTCTATCCAATACTAATCAAAAACAGTAATTTTTTACCAATATACTTAGTTCTACGTAAGCCATTAATTAAATTAACAGGGTCCCAGGTGGTATTCCACCATAGTATAAAGATCAAAAAACAACAATCTGAGATATTAAAATAACAAGACAAAAAAATCATCAAAAACAATAGGGTAGTAGCACCAAGCCATTAACTAGATTTCTTCAACAGGTCCCCATACTCTCCCATGAGAGCAATGTATTCTCTCCAATCAGGTCCCTCTGTTTCATCCAACATCTTTGGGGTATTAGGTTTCCCCTATTTCTTTAATTTCCTGTTAATCTTTGTTTCCCCAGAAGTTGTGCCCAGCATTGCCCTCCTCATCAATTTGTTAGTTACCCTCATTAGAGTAACTAACACCTTCTCCATATCTTCGAACTATACCTGCAAAAAGGTTAGCCTACTCTTTAAAAATCATTACTTATCTCCTCGGTATTATTCTCCCTACCCTGATTCCCAACACCCTGTCCCAATTCTCCAACATCCTGAACATTTTCAACTTCAAACTTCTTCTCGAAAGGCTCCATTTTCTCCTCCTCCTCCTCTTCATTATCCTCCTCTGAACCATCTTCCCCCATCTCATATGCAGAGTCCTCAAAGTCCATGTCCTCAAAGTCATCTTCCTATTGGGATTTGAATTATTCATACCCCAGGTCCTCCTCACTCACAGTCATTTTATGTTTTCCTTTTTTATCTTTCGATGCAACTTCTTCCAGGCATGCCAACCTTCTCCCCCCACTACCACCACTCCCTTGCCCTTGTAAATTTTCCTTTACCTCCTCATTTTGATTCCCTTCCTCTGTGATATTGATAACATCCCTAGGATTTATGTCTCTTTTTGGTTTCTTAGCCTTTGGGAGTTCTAGCAGCAAAGGCGAATGTTTCCTTTTCTCAGGCATGGCTCTAAGGAGCTCAATCTCATAAATTTTCTTTTCCTCACTCTTCAGCGACCTCAAAGTTGATGGGTTTGACACATTGACCGAAGGAGAATTAATTTTAGCATAAATAAGCGCACGCCTAGCGAAAATTGCAAGGGGCTAGCAAGCAATAGGTTTTTCCGTCGTGATTTCAACGGCAGCAGGGTTTTCCTCATCAAGTTGTTCTTCATTATTTTCTTCAAAATAGTTAGGGTTCACATTTCAGCCAGCAATGGAGTTGCCATGAGGATTCAAAGCCAGGGCATACTTATACAAGGTAAGCATAAGGCCTTGGTGAAGAGAAGTACTGCACCTTTTTCGATATTAAGCTGCAGAGAAGACAACATAGAGAAGGGGAAATTGATTCTCTCACCATGGTAGATATGGTTTAGCAGAGGGAAATGGTATGCATGTACCGAAACATACCTACCCTCGAGAGTAAAGTATCTCATAACAAACAAGCTAACTAAAGCAAAAGGAGGAGGAAGTTCCAATTTTGCATATCCCTTTTGGAATCTCTTAAGATTTTCCCCATTATGCAAGAAGTTGTCAACAAATATATGGTAATCTGCCCCACTTTTCTTTACCACTTTCAACCCATTATTCTGCAGACCCATTGATTTGGCAATAAATGTAGTGGTAACCTCGAATTTCACCACACCAATGGTGACACTGCCCTTCTTCCAGGAGTTCAAAAATTTAGCTGTTAGGTTTTCATTATATCCTTTCAGGGACTCAAAGAATGAAACCATATCGAAATTCTCAAACATTCTCCATAAATCCACATTTTGTTTCAGGGCTTGACAATTTGGAGGCTTTGTTCTCTTCCTTGGTCCTTTCATTTTATTCCTCTACAATTTTTTTTGCTGAGACAGACTTTTCTTCATAATCACACACACAATCTACTTCTTTCCTAGAATACAACAAACACTCTTATGCCAAATGACACACAGAGCAAATACAGAGTTGTGAATCGAGAAGTTTCTTATTGAGAAAGCCAGCTGGACATTTCTTGGAGCACAATTCTCATCATTAAACTTACAAGGAATTAAATACCAATTAAATTTCATACCTTTCCCCATCTTAGAGATACAGGGATTGCTGACACAATGTATTTCGGCACGCATAGAAATGATTACCCTTAGCAAATTCATTAATTTCATGTGATTTTTGGTCACCTTCTTGAAAGGGGAATTATTAAGATTACCTCTAGTCGATATCATCCTATACAAGCCCATACTCCAAATGCCATCATTACACGGAAATCCAAAGGGCACCACTTGGTACTCATTTTTTCCACATAAAACCAACCTATCATTTTTGCATATGATATTCATTCTTAAATTTTTCACTTAGGATTAAGTCTCTTAAAGACTTCGACATGTTACCACTTGTCCAACATGTCCATCCCCTACAACTTTGTGCCACATTGGCAACACAATCCGTAGATTTATTTTGTTCCATATAAACATGTTGCACCTTACAGTTGTTGACATACTTCTTAATGACATTGCATTTGTCTATTATATTTTTTAATTCCCATGGTGGCACAGCCTCTTCATTTAGAATGTTCACAATTAGCTTAGATTCCCCTTCTAATATGACATTTTTGTAACCCAACTCCTTTAGAGTATTGAAACCCCTAAGAGCAGCCATAACTTTGGCTTTATTGTTAGAGCAAATACCCACGTTTACTCCAAATCCCACAATACAGTCACCTTTATGGTTTCTAACTATACCCCCTACTCCAGCTTGTCTTGGGTTGCCTTTTGAGCACCCATCAAAGTTACATTTTATCCAATTTTCCTACGGAGGGCTCCACACAGTATCCATTATGTTAAGAATCTTTGACCAGTTGAGTTGGTTAGATCCTTCTTTATTCCCCAATTCTGTTTGATCCTCATTTCTTTGTAGTTAGGCCAAATTTTGGAGAAGTTGTATCTTCTGGCCTCAATGTTTTCATTAATTTGGGATTTTATAATCAGAGTAACCTCCTAGCTACTTCTCTCAACCTCTCTGAATATTCTATTATTCCTTTCCTTCCATAAACCCCAGGTGACAAATGGAGAAACTTGATTCCAGAGGTCAACAATTACATTATGTGAGAAGGGGAAATTTGACCAACTTTCAATAAAACACCTCATGGAATTAGGAAACACCCAATCTTAGGAAAATAACAACAAGAAACCGGACCACACTTCCCTCGCGAATTGGCAGTGAAATAATATATGAATTATTGACTCCTCTTTATGTTTACAGAGAGAACACCTTTAACCAATTGGAAACCCCTCCTTACCAGATTGTCAATAGTGAGAATTTTTTCAAGAGCCGCCATCCACCAAAAATAGTTAATTTTAGGAACTAGGTTCTTTAACCACACCCTTTCCCATAAATGGTCTAGGACAGCAACCTCAAGCCTCACCATTTCTTCATAGATTTTTTTGACCGAGAAACAGCCAAAAGAGTTGCCTTTCCAAATCCATTCATCAACCCTTTCTCTATTGAACCACTTAGCCTCCCCAATCAGGTTATGCAGTCTAGCGAGGATTGGGTCCCAATTCACCTATCTTTGGCCTCTCAAATTGTTCCTTCTTAGAAGCAGATTGAAATCCTTCCATTTAGGTTCCTCCATATCCCAGTTAATATAATCAGACACCTTTTTACCACAAATCCTGTTAAGGCTAAGTTTGAGAGGATTAAGTTCTTCTAAGGTGGACAAAGTAGAATTATCTATCCAAGGGTCCAAGGGTCCTTCCAAAAATATGTATTATTTCCATTTCCAATTCTCTTTCTAACCCCCATCTTCAACACATTCCTTAATCTCACAAGATGGTTCCATAAAGCTGAACCACTAGGCATATCAGATGTTGAAAGAAAACAGCCAGAATTCATGTTCCTCAAGTATTTTGCTTGGAAAAATTTTACCTAGTCTTTAGAGCCTTCCAGAAGATTCCAACCAATTTTAGCAGTTAGGGATTTATTAAGCATGGATATTCTTCTTAGTCCCAAACCTCCACTTCTTTTGGGCATACACACTTTTTCCCAGCTGGCCAGGGACAATCTATTTTTTTCTTCAATTCTCAACCATAAGAATTTTCTCTAAATTTGCTCAATCTTCTCCCCAATAGAGGCAGGTATTTTGAAAAGAGATAGGTAGTAAACAAGGATATTCTAAAGGGAGGCTTTAAGGAGCTGAATTTTTCCCACTAGGCTAAGAAGCTTCCCCTTCCACCAGCAAGTTTATTTTGGAGCCTTTTAATCAATTAATTCTAGTAATTATTTTCCATCTTTTTAGAGATCAAAGGGAGGCCCAAATAAGCATCAAGTAAATCATCTTCCTTACATCCCAAGATTTTTATGACTCTATCCTTGATTTGTTGATCAATATTGAAGGAGTATTTTTTTCTTTTTTCATAGTTTATGCATTGACCAGAAACAATAGCATAGTCGTTGAAAACCTATTTCTAATGACCTACTTCCCCCACCGAGGCTTCCCCAAACATAAGAGTATCATTAACAAATTTTTGATGGGAATCAGACATAAGAGATGAGGCAGCTTTAACACCTTTTAGAACTTTTGAGTTCACCAATTTTTGAATGTTCCTGCCAAGAACTTCAACAAAAATCATAAAAAGGTAGGGAGAGAGGGGGTCACCTTTCCTAAGCCCACGACCATAGGAGAAAAAACCTTGAGGGACACCATTGACCAGAACAGAACACTTAGGAGAAGTAATACAAGTACATATCATTTTTAGGAATATTCCCTCTATCCCAAACTTCTTGAGAACAACAAAAAGGAAAGGCCAGGAAACCCTATCATAGGTCTTAGAAATGTCAATTTTGAAGGCCATCCTAGGATTTTTAGAGTGATCCATTGAATGGATAATTTCATGGATTGAAATAACAGGGTCAAGAATATTTATACCTTGAACAAAACCTTTTTGGTTTGAGGCAATCATTTTACCAAGCACTGGTTTAAGTCTTAACACCAAAATTTTAGAGAAAATTTTATAGATCGTGTTGCAAAGACTAATAGGTCTATAATCTTTTGTAGCTAAGGCATTAATAGATTTGGGGATAAGAGTTATGAAAGTAGCATTCATTTGTTTCAGCAACCTGCCCGACCTAAAGAAATCCCTAGCAACATTAAAAAGATCAGTTTTAACTATATCCCAGTAGGTTTGTAAAAAGGTAGGAGGGAACCCATCAAGACCAGGAGCTTTAAAGGCTCCAAAAGAAAACACTACTTTTTTTACTTCTTCCATAGATATAGCATTAGTCATCATCTTTAAGTCAACATCAGAAATTACATTAGGGATCACTTCAAGAAAGTCAGCATTTACTTGAGGAGAATTTCCAGGGGCCATGTGATAGGAAGAGAAGAAGTTAACAACTTCTCGAGAAATATCCTTTTCATTGGTCACAATAGAGCCATCCTCTTTCACAAGTGATCAATTTTTGTTTTTGCTTTTGTGTTTTAGAGTGGATTGGTGAAAGAATTTAGCATTCCTATCCCCTTTCATTAGCCATTGGACCCTTGATTTTTGTTTCTAGTAGATTTCCTCCTTTTTGTTTATCTTGTACCATTGTGATCTAAGGTCTCTTTCCTTGGCACATATCTCTTCATCCACTTGGCCAACCTCCATGATAACTTAAACCTCTTTTATACGTATTCCCAAGCTATTCTTTATTTGAAAGATGTTACCAAAAGTCACCTTATTCCACCCCTTCACTTTTTGCTTTATTTTGCTTAGTTTTTCCACCAGACAATACATAGGTGTGCCAATTATAGGTTCCTCCCACCAAGATTTAACCAAGACAGCAAAATCCAGGTGGAGACTCCACATAGCTTCAAATATGAAAGGGAAGGGTCCCCTATTATGATCCATATTTCTTCTAAGAACCAAGGAATTATGATCAAAACCTGATCTTGGGAGAGCAGAAAGAGAAAGGAATTGAGAAATATTCCAATTGGAAAAGATCAAAAACTGATCCAATTTAACTTGGATTAGATGGTTTCCATTCCTTCTATTGGACCAAGTATACTTAGTTCCTTGGAGGGGGATATCTATAAGACCTGTCGAATTGAAGAATTCAGCCAGTTCCATCATACTGTCAAAATAATCATCCAACCCTCCTGACTTTTCTGAAGGAAGGAGAGGAGAATTGAAGTCCCCTCCAAGCAACCAATGGTCATCCTTCCTAGCAGAAATAGCATCACTTAGTTGTTCCCAAAGTTGAACTTTGTCCCTGCTAGAATTTGGAGCATAAATGTTTATAAGATTCCATTTCTCCTGAGAGGCTATATCTTCAAGGGTAATCAAAAGGCTATGCTTACAAGCCAAACACAAAGTGGCTTTCAGTTTAGAAGGATTCCAAAGGGTAGCAATACCACCTGAAGCTCCTTCTGACTCGCTTAAAAAGTATTTAGCTCCTAGCCATATATTCAAAATAGCTTTATCAAAAAAAAAATTCTTCATCTCCATTTCTTGTAGAAGGAGAACATCTACTTTATTATCAAGAATGCAAGATTTCACCAAAAACTATTTATACAGGCTATTAAGGCCCCTTATATTCCATCAAAGGTACTTCATTGATAGAACCTAATATGACCCCACCTCCACCCCAAAATTAGCAACCCAGGCTAATTCTTTTTGGGCTTCAATCCTGCGATCGAGTCCAAGGTTCTATGCTTTCCTACTGCCACATCCCTCACATTATTCTTGGTTCTCGACTCCTTTTTGGAGGGTCTTCCCACCTTATTACCCCCTCCCACATCTGGTTTCTTTTTATTTTTAGCTTTTGTTGAAGCTTGGGACCATCCCTCATCATCCTCCTTATCACTAGATCCTTGAGGGAAGCCAAGAAGAGCCAATGAGTCACATAGGTTTCCTGCTCCAATTTGAGAAAAGGATTTCATGTCCTCTAGAGACACTACTGTATCAACTAGAAAATATTCACCTTCTTCCAGGTCTTCACCAGCACCATAAGTCTGCTCCTTCACCTTCTGAACCATCACATTTTCCTCTATTAGGGGATCCCCAACTTGAACCTTCTCCATATTTACCTTTTCCCCTCCTAGAACCTCCTTTGTGGGGAATCTTGGAGTTGGAAGGGAAGAGGCAAGGGCAGCCACTTCAAGGTTAGGCTTACCGAATCTTTAACAACTATAGGAGGAACAAAAATAGACTTCAAGTCCAACTCTAAATTATCCTTCAAGAGGGGAACCGACACCTCCTGAGCAGAAAAAAGAGTAGGCTGCACAACATAAGCCTTTTCATTGGCTAGGTGGTCCTCTTCAAATATTTTTTCCTTAGCATTTGAGCCTTCGCCAGAATTATTCCCACAATAGTCAATTAGATGGCCAAACTTCTTATATTGCTGGAAAAAGAGGTGAGCATTTTCATACTTAAGAGGTTTAGTCTAGTCACCGAACTTTGACTTAAGTAGGATTGAGGAAGGGAGGACCATATTCACTACCACATTAACACACATTCTGGCATACACCAGTCTTGTTCTCTCCTGAGTTATCTTATCTATAGCCAAAAGTCTCCCAAAGAAGTTAGTTATGCCCTTTAAGATTTCCTTTTCCCAAATTCTAGTGGAAGGCCCGGGAGGCGCACCCAGGTTAGAATCGAGGCCCCCAAGTCAGCCGATGGGTCAAAACACAATTTCCATTTGTAGAGGGAAAGTAAGTTTTTAAAGCCCGAGTCAAAATCCCAAGGACCCCTAGTTAAAACCTTCAACATGTCTTCATAAACCACAAATGAAAAAGGAAAAATACCTCTAGGCATCACATTTATGGTTACGGTGCCTTTCAGATTCCAAGTGGAAGCAACCCATTGATGAACCAGTTCAATATTTGGTTTGTACGCCAAAAACTTTCCAACAAGTACCATTTTTAGGTTATCCATCGCCTTCAGCATCAGAACCTCAGGGACATCTACTTCCTAGCCAGTCACCAAGTAGGAAGTAGATTCCAAAATCCTTTTACTCGAAGTTGGCAAGTTAGACCCTACCAGTTTTTCCATGTAGGAAGCTAGTGCCTCCTCTAAAAAAAAAAGGAGTTGAGCTCGAAAGATAGAGAAATGGGAGACTTCCCAGATATTCCCTCTATCAAAGCCCCAAGGGAAAGGATTGAAGTACGAGGTGGGGACATCATATTGGGAAAATCCAGACTGACCGCTGCCACCACAGGCAGAGTGCCAGAAAAGAGGATAGCATCCTTGGAATGGGGAGCCTTCCCAAGCACCCCCCCGACCGACCCATGAAGCAGTCAAATCACAATAGTGACCAGACATTCAAAAACCATTGACCCAAAAGCTTTTCTTATTTTTTGCTCTCTATATGTCATTCTTCTAGTTCTACAATTATTTAGGGAATGATCTGGCATTTCCTAGCTCTATAATAACATTGTAGCAAAGACATACGCTGACCCCAAATCTATGGATCCCCTATGTTTTTGGGATTTTATTTAGGGGCAACCCCTTTTTCATGACACAACTCGATTTGGAAACATATTCTTGACATAGGGCCTTCCAAACAAGCTCTCATGTCTTATTGTTTAACATTTATCATTTGCTACTTTAAAGTAATTGCTTATAGCATGGTGTTTAGCAATTTCTTTAAAGTGGGGGCATACATTGGCATTATCATTTTGACATTTTTTACTATAACTAATGTTTCTTAGTGTGGTCTTCTTGATTCATGTGATGTGTATTCTTCTTTGTAGTGTCATTGAGTTTGATTTCATTCAAAATTGTAACCTTTCTAAGCATATGACATTCCTCTTAGTGGTAATGCTACGAATTTTATTCCCTAAGTTGTGAATCTTTTATCCTCAACTAGTCCTCTCTTGGAGACATTGAGGAGACCTTTCATGAACTAAGAAAAATCCCTTTAAATATCTTATTGCATGTGTGATAGGTCGAATGTAAGCATTAGAAAATGAGCAGCAAATAAAAGAGTGCAAATAAACACCAAAACAACCTACACCTCAAGATTAGCCTAAGTTGGAAACAACACAAGATAAAAGCAAACAAATGGAACCTTATACCTTGTCTCGAATCAATCCTTTGGTTGGCTCTTCGATCTTTGATATGTATGCTCCTTGGATGGCAAGATATGCAAACTAGATGAGGATGTGAAGATGGATGGAAATGGATGAAAGCATGAAAATGGCTAAGTATAGATTGAGAAATAAAATTGCAAGAGTTTGGCTAGCAAAATTATCTCTCCCAAAATGAGAGAAAAGAGGGGGTATTTATAGGAATTTTGAGAATTCCTAGAAGAGATGGATGGTCAAGATTGAGCCACCAAATATCAAGATGTAGGGCTAAGGTGAGTTGAGAACTCACAAGCCCTCACATCTTGACATGTGGCATGGGGAGAGGCTTAAGAAAGATGATGTGGACATGAGGTGTAAGAGAAGTACATGACATGGAGGGGGGTACAAAGTACCTTGGGATTGGACAAGATCTCCTCATAAAGGAGGTACTTGTCCCCATGTGGGTGAGAGGACAAGTGGGGAATTAAAAATTCCTCAAATATTCTCTTGGGGAAGAGGGAAGGAATAAAGAATTCCTTTGAGTGCATTAGGGGATTAAAAGTGAATTAAAAATTTGCATGGGGAAGGGAGATGCCTTGTCAAAAAAGAAAAGCTTTTAATAAGGTTGACCAAGGACACATGTCATAAAGGACATGGGGAAGAGAAAAGGAATTAAAAATTCCTTGGGGGATGGGAAGAATTGACTAAAGGGGGTGATTAGACAAGTTGATGAGGGGTTAGAGGAAGGTTATGTGGCTAAGAGAGATTAGAGGCCAATTTGCAAAAGTTGGAGGATGTGACACATCCTAATCAAGGATTAGGCATGTGCACATCCTAATGATGAGATTAGAAGATAGATTATGATTAGATAAAAATGATGGAGGATGTGACATGAAGGGAACAAATAAATGGAATATTTATTTAATTCAATTGATGGAAGGAGGATTAAAGAGATAAGGCATTATTGATTAAATACCTTAGGGATTTGGCAGAATTAAAGTTATTAATTAAATAATAGTAGTATTACTTAATTAACGAAAATAAGACGAAAGGGGATGAATTTGGATAAATTAAGTGTCCAAATTTAGATGTCTACAGCATGTACCAAGGCCACCAAGCACAACACAACTTGCTTGCTAGTCAAGCCTTTATCTTTTTCATGGCCACCAAGCATAACACACCTTCCTTGCCAATGGAGCCATACTTGTTCATGAGTGCTTAGCATAATGCAACTTGCTAGCCTTATGAAGCTCGAAGTTCATATTGTGTGCCACCTTATCAAAGTTATCAAGAGGTATAACTTTGGTATGGTTAGCTAGCCATTTTCTAGGGACTCACCTAGTGGACAATAGATTTCACTAGCTCATGTGAGCGCATTGTTGTTTGCATAGTGAACAATAGGTTTTCAATTGAACACATTTTTGGACAAACAACTAAGGCTTGATCTACATCGATTTGGACAAACAATTGAGGCTTGATCCACCCCTTTTTCTTTTTCTTTTTCTTTCTTTGAGTCTTTGACATTGTATGATTGAGTATTTTGTCATTGTTGTTGCATATTTAAAGGTATGTGTCTCCTTGTGCCTTTGTTGATTTTCCATGAGATCTTAGATCTTGCGGGATTGATCATCCTCCTCGAACTTTGTCATCTTATCTTTCCAACAATTGTACTGCAATTAGACCTCTCTTGATTGTCTACTTTAGTGTGAGTTTGACGTAAGGTCATCCTCTCACTAAAGTGGGGGCTAAATGTAGTGTAGGAAAATGTACTCTACATTTTCACACTTTGTTTGGGCCCCTCAATTAAAATATTGGACATAATTATGCCTTATAAGCCCTATTTTTCATCTACAAGCCTAATAAATTATATTTTTTGAAGGGAAACCTGACAACAATTAATGTCAACACATAACACTTTACCTTGAGCAATGTGTGTTCTAGGAATAGGTGCCTAGGACCCATTCGTCCATGGGTGAATGGGTTCTCCCTAACCCTTTGAACCTAAATTTAAAATATTTTTTTGGTGGTATTTTAATGTCTCTAAATTCAAATTTTAATGTTGGCTTGTAATGTTTAATTTTCAGGAAATTAAGGATACATACCTATAAATACAAGGTTATTTTATCAAATCAAATCTAAGCTTTTCAAGAAGATTTTTCATGCAACAATTCCTAGAGAAAATATTATGATCAAGGGAATTCAAGAGCATATTTATCAGTGATTTATTGCAACAATCAATATCTCAAACATGATGTCAAAGTCTCTTGCAATCATGCATGTTTTTGGAGCTAACATTGTGATGTAGGTTTCAAAGATTCAAATCAAGATTCAAGCATCAAGATCCACATCCATTGAAGTCATTTCATGCAAGATCAAGATCAATATTTTAATATTCCAAAGGTTTAATCAAGGGTTTGGTGAGTTGCAACATAGCACTTGTTCATTCATCATTCCTTTCACATTTCACTATTTCAATTCAAGGTTTAATTACCCAAACAAGATTTGACCAAGGCAAACCCCCATTCACCAAAAACAAACAATTTTTCTCTCTTGTGTTTTTGTTTCAAATCTTAGGTTGAAGAAGGATTGAAGATCTCTAGAAGAGAATGATTGGAAAAGTTGTCAAAGTTTTCATCAATTCATAGAAACTCACCTATAGATTTGATTTCTGACTTTTCAACAATGGAACCCAAATCAAATAGAAGCCACAAATTGACATCAGAGGCTCCCAAAAGTTGTTTGAAAACCCTACACAAAGAGCCATTCACCCATGGGCGAATGAGTCTTAGTCTGCCTCTTGAAACTGCCTTTTGGTGACTAGTACACATCACTTGGACCTTCTCAAATTTGTAAAAAAATTGTTGTTTCTATTTGTATCGAGCTTTAAATTGATGTTTCAAGTTTGAATTGACATTTTTTAGTAGATTTTCTATTTTTAGTTTTTCTCCCAAAAGTGTTGTTCAGGCTGATACCCCCATCCTCAATCATAAGGAAATCAGTAGATTCTCTCATTGAGTTGACTCACCTAAGGGTTGTAAGTAAATTCATTGTGTGGATCTCATTTCCTAATGAAATAAAGGAAAATAGGTCCATATTTGGTGAACCCCCTATATATTCTATTACCCTTATAAATCACACCTATTTTCATTGTTTCAATAGGTACCATAAGTAAATGAGGAAGTAGCCAAGAGTAGCCTTTTGTGAGGCTTGTAATTCCAAAAAGTGGTGTATTAGGGTACCATTTCTAATATATCTACCAAAGTTTGTAAGACCAAACTCTAATTTTTTGAACCATCTCTAGCAAAATAGCATCAATAGCTAATTGAGTTATTACATTTGAGCAACCTTTGCAAAATATAATGAACCAACAAGTATCCAAAAACTTCAATAATAAATGCATACAATGTGAGAGCTAATGGAGATCCCTAGAAAATAGACCTAAAAAGAAAAAAGCACTAGATTACTAGTCATTAATAATGAGACATGTTGAAGCATCAAAGAAGACCATGTGAATATGTTGAATGAAACAAGGTTTGAGTCTAAAAGGCTAGAGTATGGAAAGGATAAAAGGAAACTCAATGTAGTCATAATCTTTAGTAAAGTTAATTTGAATGAAAATAGCTTGTTGATGAGATCATCAATCCCATTCCATACTTTCATACACCACAAGGGGGTAAGTGCACAAAGTTGTGACACAGAAAAGGGGTCTTAAGATGCCACTTTTTTTCTAAAATTAAAAGTTTGATATTCGACAAGAAAATAAAGATAGTTACGCTCAAAATTTGAAGATGCAACAAGAACAAGAGTTGTAGTGCTTTGAATTTACTTTCTAAAATACTTTTTTTTAAATAGTGAATATTAAGGGTTTGAAAAAGGGGGGGCACACAAAGTGTCTTGTTTTTATCAAAATCATTACATAGCATCTATTGTGCTCCCCCTAAAATGTTAATTTTTTCTTAGAATTTCAAAAATCACTTTAGTGAGAAATTAGCTAACAACATGTAGTTGTAATGGCGTAAATTTGTACCCCGTATAATTTCCCATTAATTTACCTTCATTTTAGCCTTACAAGTTTGATAGTGCAAAAACCCACCACTTTTGCTCTACTTTGCACAGTGTCCCTATCGTTTAGTGTCGGTGAAGGGAATTTCTGTCAAGAATGCATTCATGTTGTGTGGGCATCTATGTGTTGTGTTAACATTTGGACAAGATTCATGCATCAAGAAATGGTAAAGGCGTTATGATTCTCTATCAATTGCAAGAATAGTGTCCCCCTGTCAAAGCTTAACCATTAGGAATGACTATTTGCCTCCAATTTTCCTATTTGAACTAAATTCTATCAACTTATTTCACTCTCTCAAGCTAATTCTTCATTCTAGCAACTCTCTTGATCATTCTAACATTTCTCCCTATTTCTCCATCACTTTATCTTGCATCTAGCAACTCCATAATTTGCTTCTACGGCCTCTATTTGCTCCAACACCATTTCTATTGCAAGTTCACGAAGCTCTACATCCTTGGTGTGGTGATATTTTCCTTCTTCTTCCTCTATCAGCCTTGAGCGCTTGTAGAAGGGAAGGTGATATTGTGTCTAGTTTCTTATTTGCATTATAATTCTTGTAGAGTAGCATCCATGTTGTCATTGCTCTCTACTATATTGTGTCTTTCCTATCTACTTCTATTGTCTTTCTCAATCTCATTGTCTATTGGTTTTCCATGGAGGTGAGAACACCAAAACGGGGGTTTGACTAAGGCAAACCTCAAAACACAACCCCAACATTTTTCTTGTTACTGTGTGTGTAGGTGCTATTCATTTTCTTGGAGCTAGTTGGAGAATTGGACCTTGAGTAAGTTGGAATTTTCCTTCTTTATTTGTCATTTCATTATTATATTAGAGTAGCTTTCATAGTGTTCTTCTTGTTGTACTTTACATTTCTATACATTTTTGTCAAACTATAAAACTAGAAAATTTAGTTTGTCGGTAGACCCTATGTGTTTCTGGCTGCTACTTGACGCTTTGTCTATATAGGACAGTAGCGCATCTCTGAGACTCTAGCCCAATGCGCTAAAGTCCAACCCCTATGTTGTCATCCTCTGAAAAAGACTCGTCTAGTCTGCACTTTGAGACCTTTGTGGTCGGCTCACCTAATTCCAAAAAACATATGTTATAAGAAGGGAAATAGAGTCATGTTGTCCCTTCCTTTTCAGCTTGTCCCTTCCCTTTCAACTTATTAAGTAGTCTGAGGTAGTTTAGGTCAGTTCACTCCCTTAGGCTCTTCCATGACTTGAGAGTCTCAAGGGTAGCTAATCCCCTTTCCCTACATTTTGGTGAACCCAATGTGAGCTATCCTATTTCATCCCTTTGT
>VDFB02324667.1:0-50394 GCA_007258455.2 Sequoia sempervirens | reverse complement strand
ACTACTCGTAGCCTGCTCCCAATCATGTAACATTGAGTAAAGAAATAACCACTATGCAACCCCTCCTCCCTCGACCACCCCCTAAATTGCCACATCATGTATGGCCTCCACACTATATCCACTGCCTGCACATCATCAAACTGTCTCCTTCACACATCTACCTCCTGCATCTCTCGATACTACAGTAGCATCCCTGCCTCTGCTCCCCACCACCACGCTATGGGCTCCCTGTCATCATGCTTCCCCACTCTCACTATAATCAGTTTGGCAACACAGATATGCTCCCAAGCCCACACTTGTAGTAGTGTGACGTTTGTCACACTCAATTGTCTCCTATAACAAATCACGTGCATATCTCGATACAACTATGCTAACATGTGTCCCCATGCAAACCGGCCCCTCCTGCCCCTCAATGATGTAATCCATCACCCTCGGACCATCCCTACATGTGTAGAAATCCAACCACTCCTGGCCCCAAGTAGAGTTGACCATTTTCTTTTCACAACAAATCTCTATAAAAGTTTCCCATCTCTAAATATCACACAAGCCAACATCATTAAGTCCAACATCTTGTAAAACTTCTAATAACATTTACCCATTTCACTAACATGTGGATTTGAAGATCGCACTGATTTGTGCATATTGAAACATTCTCCATAGTATCTTAAAAGAGGGATTTCTAGCATATAGTAGGACTTGTTTGTATAATCATATCTCTTCTCCAAATTGACTCCTTGCAAATTAGTTTCATCTACAACCATGGTATCGGCCAATGTTTTCATCTTCAAGGTTGTGGAATTGATGTCTAAATTCATCATTCATTGATTTCATTCTCATTCTTCTTTATCTTTGTCTTTTTCTCTCCTTCTCTCTATTTGCTTCAACTTCTTGAGGAGTCAATGTCTTCCTTAATGTATTCCTTCTCTTATTACGAGCTTTATCTCCCATGATTATAAAATTCTCAAGCACAAATAAATGTTAATAGTGAAATTCTTCAAAATATTCAATTCAAATTGGAAGTTGAATACCTATTAAGACAAAATTCTTCTTCTTGTGTTCCTCAAAATAAGTAGAAAACTAGCACAATTCCACTTTAAAAATTGTTTTCTTCATCCCTCCTTTGAAAAATTCAATCCATATTGCAAGTTGAAGACCTTTTGTTCCTCCAAACAAGCACAAAACTAATACAATTCCACTTCAAAAATGGTGTAGATGATGCCTCCTTTGAAAAAATCAATCAAAAATAAGGTTCACCACCTGTAAATACAATATCTCATGAAAAATAGTTCAATATTACTACTCTCGGCCGTACATGTGAAGTTGTAGACTTCACAATATTTTTTGGCAGTAATTTTAAATAAAAGAAACATGATCTCATTTATAAAAATCGAGATCCCATTCTATAATGGGGATCATGTTCCCCGATATTCAATGTGGGGACCATTGGAAGGAAAACAGTATCTTGTTTCCAAAACGGGATCTTGTTTCCCTTCCAACGGTTCAAATATTATAAATTAGGGAATGGGATCTCGATTATAAAATGGGATCCCGCTTTTAATAAACAGGATTTTGTTTTATAAAGTGCGATCTCATTTTTTTAAATTTGAACTTCTATTAGCTTTATGGTTGGGTTTTTTCCTAGGATTTTGGTTCAAGAAAAACATTGGAAATTCGAACCTAGGCCTTCAACCTGGTTTGACCTACAAATTGAAGGTCCTAACAATGTCAGAGAAAAATACTGACTTTGGACATATGGCTGTAGACATCCAATTTGATCACTTCCATATGATCAAACACATCTCCTTATTCATCCAGTTGCTTATCCCATCTGTTAATATTAATTAAACCATTTGTTTAATTAATACCTTGCATCTTACATAAGGGTTCTGAAGTATTTAATTTAATAAATACTTTACCCCTCTTCCTCCTCTAAATTAAATAAATATACCATTTTATTTAATTTAGTCATATTCCCCTTTTGGAATTAAAATTCATTTTTTAATTCCTCTTTTCTCTCATGGTCACATCCTCCAACTTTTGCAAGTTGGTCTCTAATCCATCTTAATTACTTCATCTTCTTCTAATTAACTAGGGTTAGCATATGCACACCCTTAATCATCATTAGGGTCACATCCTCCATAATCTCCCACTTGCTTCTAATGATTCATTAGTCCATCTAACTAAGTACTTGCACAACCTTAATCATTTGGTTAGTCTAACCTAATCCTCCTCCCATTTATGGCATGTGTCCTTAAATCAACCTTATTAAAGGCTTTCTCCTTTTGGGCAAGGCACTCCACTTCCCCATGTGAATTTTTAATTCACTTTTAATCCCCCAATGCACTCAAAAGGAATTTTTAATTCCTTCACTCCTTCCCACATGTCCCCTCTTTATTCTTTATTCTTTCCCATCTCCCCATGAGAATATTTGAGGAATTTTTAATTCCTCATATGTCCTCTCACCCACATGGGGACAAGGACTCCTTTATGAGGGAGATCTCTTGCACCAATCCTGCAAGGTAATTTGTACCCGCCCATGTCATGTGTACTTCCTCTCTTACACCCCATCTCCACCTCATCTTTCTGTGGCTCCTCTCCCCCATGTTACATGCTTCAAGATGTGAGGGCTTGTGGAGTTCTCAACTCACCTTAGCTCCTACATCTTGATATTTGGTGGCTCAATCTTGGCCATCCATCCTCCCCAGGGAATTCTCAAAATTCCTATAAATAATTCTCTCATTTTAGGGAGAGATCATTTTGCTAGCCAAACTCTTGCAATTTTATTTCTCAACCTACACTTAGCCATTTTCATGTTTTCATCCATTTGCACTCATCCTCACATCATCATTTAGCTTGCATCTTGTGCCATCCAAGGAGCATACACATCAAAGATCGAAGGGCCAACCAAAGGATCGATTCAAGACGAGGTATAAAGTTCCATTTGTTGCTTTTATCTTGTGTTGATTCCAACTTAGGCTAATCTTGAGGTGTAGGTTGTTTTGGTGTTTATTTGCACTCTTTAGTTTGCTGCTCATTTTCTAACGCATATATTCGACCTATCACAATGGCTAATGACTTTTTTGCAATTTTTTTGTATGAAATTAAAACCCATTTTAGATGAGGCAATGCAGATTCTAAATATGTAATTTATTTTACAATTGGATTAGTTTTTCTATTTTTCAATGAATTTCTAATAAAATTGGTCCATAAACTTTAAATATCAGGGTTTTTTACTATTTTAATAACTTTTGATCAACATAACATTTTGACAAATGGATTGCATGAGAACAAACTTAAGAAAATTCTTCTCAATTTAAAAAATATATCAAAAAATGATAATTTTAAGTCATCTTATGCATGTCGTACACGACAATTTTTTGAAATGACAAATTTGCCTAATAAAAATTTAACAAAAAAAATATTCAATAAATAATTACAAAAAAATATCACGAACAAGCTTCAATGAGTCACAGATATTTTTCCAAAAGGATTTAGAAAAATATGATAATTTAAGTCAAAATATGGATGTCGTACATGTGCATGGTATGGTAAAAAAAGTGACTTTTAAATAGTGGCTTTTAGAAACACCTATTGAAACTCAATTTGTACAATCTAGGTATTGAAATAAATTGCATATTTGGAAACTAAACTCCAAGCAATACATTTTATGATTAGTGACTTTTTAAAAGATTTCATCTCTAAGTGCTTCAAATTTTAAGGTCAAATGTGTCAAATTCTAAAAATCAAGAAAAACACTTCCACTTTTTGGCCAAAAAGTGGACTAAACTTCTTGCACACCCCCTAGCAACCCTTTATCTATATGCACAGTCAACTTTTGATGCTCCACAAACTTCCGCACTATCATATTTTCTTTTGTAATTTTCACCAATAGATCAAGCATATCGATCTTCATCACATATCTTCATGTTGAGACATCAACACCATTTTCTTTGGTAGGGAATAAAAGATGTTCATTAAAGCTCCCCCTGATCCAAAGCTCTCAACTTAGTTTTTAGAGGAAAAATTTGCACTGGATGTTGGTAAAAATTCATCCTTAACCTTTTCCTCTTCCTTCTTTCTCCAAATCTTTTCCTTCTCCTTTGTTTCTTCCGAATCAACCTTTTTTACTAGTTCATTCCTCTTTACCGGATTATCCTTCTTCATATGTATGCTTTTGCAAAACTCAAAAATGTGTCCAAGCCTATTGCAATTGTAACATGTGACATTCTTTAGGCCAATATTCCTTATGTTCATTCTAGATATGTATTGATTAGATTTATGCCCAAATCCATAGCATGTATAATAGTAGCCATTGAAAGATTGAGTCATTCTATCATTGTTATAGCCATTCATCATTTGAATTTTGCACTCACTAGCTCTATGACCAAATTTATTTCATGTAAAACACTGACCAAAAAAAGGTGGAATATTTTGATTCATTCTACTTCTACATTCCATTGCCTTTATCCAAATTTATTGCAATAATAAGAAAAACCATTAAAAGATAGGTAACTTTGTTCATTTGGTTGTCCAATTGGTGGTCTTCTAAATTCATTCCTTTGATTTTGGATCTACTTTCCATTGTTCTTCTTATCTTCAACATTTCATGTCTGATTTGAACTTTCACCCTTTTCAAATCCTAAACCTTCTTTATCTTTAGAGCCTTTCTGATTTGCAATCATTTCATCAATATTTGTAGAAATCATGTTGAATTTGTCTTCATGACTCCTTTCTTTCTCCAGATCGAATTTCATATTTACCACTTCTTATTCAAGCCCTATGCACTCCTCAAATTTTCTTTTCAACATTGCATTAATGCATTCCTCAATTCTTTTATTTTCTTCAACTTGCACTCTCAAACCAGTGATAGTTTTATTTGCTTTCTTCAATTGTCGGTTGAATTCCTTATGCCTTTCTCTAAACTTCTTGATTTGTTCTCTCAATTTTTTGATGTGTTGTGTTTCTTCTTTGACATTTTCTTTCAAATCTTTGTTTTCATCTTTAGTCCTTTCAAGATCTTCAAGGGAAACTTTGATTTCTCCATCTTTGTTAAGCATGCAATCTTCTTCTATGGATCCAACAACATGAATCTCTTCCAAAGGAGTAAGTAGTCTTCTAACAACCATGTGTTCAACCTCCAAGATCTTCCCTAAGAAATTAAGATCCTTCAAAGGAACCAAGCTCTGATATCAACTTTTTTGCTTCTTTGACATTTTCTTTCAAATCTTTGTTTTCATCTTCAATCCTTTCAATATCTTCAAGGGAAACTTTGAGTTCTCCATCTTTTGTCAACCATGTAATCTTCTTCTATGGATCCAAAAACTAAAATCTCTTTCAGAGGATTAAGTAGTCTTCTAACAACCACGTGTTCAACCTCCAAGATCTTCCCCAAGAAGTTAAGTTCCTTCCAAGGAACCAAGCTCTGATACCAATTTTTGAACACCTAAAATATTGAAAGGGGGGGTGAATCAGTATTCTTTTAAACCACTCAAACATTTAAACATCCAAACCACAAAACACATTCAATTGTAGTAGAGAAAGAAAGCATGAAACATCAACATCACATAACACATGAACACCAAGATTTTTACATGGAAAAATCAAAATGGGAAAAACCATGGTGAGGATTAGCTCACAATATATTATAACTAGTTATAGTATATTTATAGAAGTGCTCACTTTGGGTGGGCTCACAATCCAAGTGAACTCACTATCCATAGAGAGAAAAATATAGAAGATATTTTGTGGCTCACAACCTAGTTTGAACGTTTTATAGTTGCATCTATCATATGCATGAATTATGTTCCAATGAAGCTCAATAAAATGACTTTATACGTGCTTCATTTGATTCTAATCTAACACTCTTCTTTACTTTGCATTCACATCACTCTAACCTTCTACTCAACATTCACAACTTAAATTCACAATACTTTGATCAATTCACATCATGTACATGTAGAATACTCACAACATTCTACAAAACATTGAATAATTAGATGTAACATTCTTGAATATAACTTTTTGGTCCCAAATCTTTTCATACACACTTTGTGCCAAAATTCAAATCTCAAAATAACTTGAAATAGGTCAGAATAGACTTATAATAGATCCCACATAAGACCGTGACACTTATTTAACCTTCACATACCTTCAAACTTATTAGGTTGGCAACACAAAAGACCTAATACCAAAATTCTTCAACTGTGTACCCACATTCGAACACGTGGACCTCAAAATTCAATGCCAACTGGAATTCACACACTAATGCCATTTGTTACCATATGCTCAAAATAAAAAAGCCAAACAATTATTCGTGTAGAAGTGTAGACTCTCCCACTCAAATGAACTGTACAAAAAATGATTGTAATCTATTAGACTAAACTTCTATTACTTATTTCTCTCAAACCAAGAGCCAAAACATGATGAAATTCTAGAATTAAATACTTCTAACAACCAACAAAATAATGTCAGAAGCATAGAGTAAAAAAAATCATTTGTGGACTAGTGGGGACCCAAATCTGGAGCTTTGTTACACTGAGTTAATAGAGTTGACACTTAGTCAATTTTCCATCACAACCAACTTTGTACCAAATCAAACCATCCTATACAAATGTATTCCACCAACACTCCAAAACCTGTTAGAACCAACCAAAATGATCTACAATGATCTACACCAAGATTTCCATATGAAGATACAATGTTGACATTAATGACAACACTACAACACATCATTATATATCTTTGTGCTTGTCTCGCATGTGCATGATTCCAACAACATCAATGAAATTCTTTCAACAGTTGAGTGTTGTTCTTTTAGCTAAAAAATTCCCTCCACAACACTCATCATGGAAAGCTTTAAGAATGCCATAAACTTCATCTTCTTGTATGCATCTACACATGACATTGTCAAGTTCTGTACAAAAGAGGTATCCAATCATCCATGAATATGAAAAGTTGTGTTTAACCAAATGGAACCTCTCTCTCGGTAAAAGGTGTGGAGGTGTCTTGCCTAAAACTAGATAATTCACAATATTTACATACCAAGGTGTCTACATTGTTAAGGAAAAGAGGTGTTCATAACGAAAAGAGTCACCCATAAGTGGTTTTATTGTATTAGTATTTAGCCTAAAGAGGAAATAAGCCACCACATTTTTTTTCTTGGCTTATCCATAATAGTGATGTCAAAATCCTATAACAACAACAACCATCTAACAAGGTGTCTACTAACCACTCGTTTTTCATTAAATATGAATTGTTGTATGGTCATTATGAACAAAAATAGGATAAAGAGTGTAATATTTAAATTTTTTAATGGTGTAGACTAAAAATATCATCTCTTTTTCTATAAAAGTGTCATTGAGTTTAGGAGCTTGTAGATTTTTTCTTATGTAGTAGATAGCATATTCCAAAATTTTGTTCTTTTGTCCTAACAAAACGCCTATAGAAAAGTTAGAGGTATCTGTATGAATACAAAAATGAATTTTCAAATTGGGTCCTCTTAAAACATGTCTTTGTGAGAGAGGTTTTAAGATCCTCCAAGCATTCTTAGCAAGAAATTATCCATTCAAACTCAATATCTTTAGAAAGAAGGAAAAATAAAGGAGTTTCTATCTTACCAAAGTCTTTAATGAATCTCCTATAATACTTGGGTGACCAAGAAAATTTCTTACATCTTTATGTTTATGTGGTAGAAGTAGAGTTTATATTAATTCTATTTTATTAGGGTCTATTTGAATTCCTCTCCTTAGTTCACAAAATGTCCTAGAACCATGCCTTCATCATCATGAAGCATTTCTCATGGTTGAGAGAGAGATTATGATCTTGGCATCTTTGGAGGAATCTCAAGGTTTGATAATGCCTCTTCATAATAATCTCCATAGCTGGTAAAATCGTCCATATATACTTTCATAAAATCATTAGAAAAATTAGAAAATAAGCTCAAAACAAACCTTTGAAAGGTTGGGGGGGCATTACATAGCCTGAATGGTAAGACTGAATAGGCATAGGCACCATGGACATGTGAAGGTTTTTTGTCCTAGTCTTCAAGTGATATTTTAATCTAATTGTATCCAATGAGTCCATCTAAGAAATAAAATAATATCTTCCCTACCAAGGAATCCAATACATGATCAATGGAGGGAAGATGAAAATGATCTTTCCTAGTGGTTGTACTCAATTCTCTATTGTCAACACATACTCGCCACTTTCCTCCTTTCTTGGGTACTATTAAAAATGGAGAGACCCATTGACTATCTAATATTGGGTACATAAATCCTACATCCAATATTTTTTTTAATATGACAATTTTCATTGTCTCTAATAGTAGGGTTCATCCTTCATTGGGGTTTCCTCACTTGTTTTCATCCTTCATTGATTATATTATATCCATGATAATCCAAAGAAAATGTTGTTTTGTGAGTTTGTAGCATTTTAATCAATTTAGACTGGTGATATGTTGTCAACTAATTATTGACATTAATTGTTCTCCCAAGTGATATTTCCATTAGTGTTGTAGAAGTCATGACAAAGACACCATCTAGTCCTAAAAATTGAGGCTACAATTGTATGGAAGTAATTTATGGAATATGAGCATGTGTAGGATCATGATGTGGGTCAAACAAGGCCTCTAAGCAACTATGAAAATTAATAAAAATAAACTTAAGTGCAACTTCATATAAAAATTTGAATAAGTTATTAAAATAATTTTGAAAATATTAAGGAATAGAATTTGTAGCAAATTGAATGTAGTTTGCAAGGTACTAGGAATTTTTTGGAAAAAGGTAATTTTATTTGGTGAAAATTTGAAATTTCAATGTAGTAGTACTTTAATTTTTGAAAAAAATTAAAAAGCGTGTGTTTGTTTGACGAACCTAAGTATGAGAAAAAAGAATATATTTTTTAATATTTTAATATAAGCAGAGGACACATGCTCGAATGTGGCCCATATTTTTTTGTAATATTTTTTGGCAAGTAAATAATTAGTTATAAATTTTTTGTAGGACTTTTAAAAATATTAAAACCAATTTTTTGGCCACCCTAACTTGGTCAATAATTCATGAAATTCATTTTTTCAACCTATAGTTTTTGAAACATAGAGTGTGACGAATCTTTTAGATTCAAAAAATGAGTAACCGTTTAAAAGTTATAGATGTTTTTCAGTCAACCTATCAATTGAGACTTTACACATAGTGTATGTAGAAAATAAATAATAATTATCTTTTAAATTCAAAATAAAGCATTTCTTATATCGATAGAATGTTGACAATTTCTTGAATAAACCATTTTCATTTCATCAAATTTGGATTAAAAAAAATCATTAGCACGAAGGGTGAAGTCCTAAAAAGAGGATGAAACCTCTACACATTGGAACTGTTAACCTTTTAGGTTTGACACTCCCAAACCTAATTTCAAAGCTTTCCTGAGGCAAAAATGGAGGGGGGAAATTAGGTGAAAAAGGATAACTATTTGTAACGGATATCCATTTTTTAGAAATAGGTACCCATTTTTATGTCTTCAAAACAGATATATATTTTGAAAAATAAAATGGATATTCGTTATTACAAATTGATATTTTCCTTGATTTTTTATAGGTGTTGGAAAGGTTATTTAGAGCTCTACACAATGGAATAGGCAGTGTGTCTAGATTATATGCACAAAAAAGTTTATAATCATTTGAACTTCATCTTTCATTTTTAAAACATCAAATGCTCACTACTTGTGCATACAAAGTCCCTTTTTCATGAGTTTTTTTGTAATAATCATCTCAAAACACTTGAAACATTAGAGGAGTTATCAATAATGAAATATTTATATTTTTAGTGTTAAGGAGATGAAAAAATCTTCATAAATCATCATAGCTCTTTGTCCCTTTCTCTACCTCTATATTTCACTCTCTCCCCCTTGAGCTCTAAACCTATCTCTCCACCTCTCTCTCTCTCTCTTCCTCCCTCTCTCTTTTCCCCTCTTTAGACCTCTCTCTTAATCTATTTATCTCTAGACTTATGTATCTACCTCTCCCTTCCTCCTTCCATCCATCTTTGTCCCTCTTTATAACTCTTGTTCTCATTCTCTCTCCTTGAGCTCTAGACCTATATATCTCCCTCTCTCTCTCTCACTCCTTCCCTCTCTCTTTGTCCCTCTTTAGATCTCTCTATTTCTCTAGAGAGCTATCTCTCTACCTCTCCCTCCCTCCATCCTTCATTTTCTACTTAATTCAATCTCAATTCTCTCTCCCTATCCATCTAGCTATCTCTCTTTATCTATCCCTCTCACCTCTCACTCTCTCTATGACTACCTCTCCCTCCTTCCATGCCTATCTCTATCTCTATCTCTCTCTCTCCCAAGATCTAGACCTATATCTCTACCTCTCCCTCCATTTCTTCTCTCTTTGTCTCTCTTTAGGTATCTTTGCATTTTAGTAAACCCAATCAATCCTATACAACCCATCCTTCTTCTATGGTTTCTTATTCACACTTAATTTTGTTGATTTTAGCATTTGCTGATAGTTTACACCATGTTCACATGTTTCATATTCAGATAATTTATCTCCACTGAGATTTATTCAGTCCCACTTTCCATCTACCTCTACCTCTCCCTCTCTCTCTACATATCTCTCTCCCTTTCTCTTCCCCTCTATCTTTCCAAAGTAATATATATCTCTAGATATCTCTCCCTCTTTCTGTCCATATCTCCTCTCTCCCTATCTCCCTATCACTCTTATAGAGAGTAGAGAGGGAATGTGAGATAGGAAGATAGAGGGAATTAGAGAGGGAAGGTAAGAGAGGTAGATAGGAGAGAAAGAGAGAAGAGATATAGAGGGATATCTATAGGGAGAGAGAGAGGGGGGAATGGGAGAGAGATGGAGTGACTGAAAGGTATAAAGAGAAATAGAGAAGGGAGATAGAGAGAAGTAGAGAGCAAGGGAGGAAGGGAGAGCTAGAGAGAAATATGTAGGGTGGGATGACTATAGCGAGAGGTAGGTAAATAGAAAGGAATATTGAGATGAGAGATAAAGAGAAGTCTAGAGACAAAGAGATATGTAAGGTGGGAGGGATAGAGGGAGAGGTAGGTAGAGAGAGATGGTGAGGGGATATAGAGAGAAGTATAGAGGAAAGAGGAGAGAGAGTTAAGGTGGGAGGTATAGAGTGGGGTAGGTAAAGAGAGGGTGAGGGGAGATAGAGAGAAGTAGAGAGGAAAGGGGAGAGATAGAAGGACAAAGAGAGGGAGAGGGAGATGGAGAGAGAGAGGAGAGAGAGGTAGGGAAGGGGAGGTAGGTAATGAGAGAGAGGTAGGGTGGGAGGGATGGAGGGAGAAGTAGGTAAAGATATAGAGAGGGTGAGTGGAGATAGAGAGTAGAGAGGGGATGAGGGAAGGATGGAGTGAGAGCTAGGTAGAGATAAAAAAAGAGGGGAGATAGAGAGAATTAGAGGAGGGAGGAAGGGAATAGGTAGAGATAAAGAGGTAGGGTGTGAGGGATATAGGGAGAGGTAGGTAGATAGAGAGGAATATGTAGATGTGCGAGATGAAGAGAAGTAGAGACAAAGAGAGAGGTAAGGTGGGAGGGATAGATGAAAAGATAAGTAGAGAGATGGAGCATGACCACCTTACCTCTCTTTATCTCTACTTCTCTTTATCTCCCATCTTCATCTTCCTCTCTATCTACCTATCTCTCCCTATATCCCTCCCACCCTACCTCTCTGTCTCTACCTCTCCCTTCCCCCTCTCTAATTCTCTCCATCTCCCCTCTATGTTTGTCTCTACCTACCTCCCACTCCATCCCTCCCTCATTCCCCTTCTCTCTCCCATTAGATATCTCTCTATATCTCTCTTCACCTTTCTCTTCTCTCTACCTCTCTCACCTTCCCTCTCTACTTCTATCTATCACCACTCTCTCTATCTCTCCCCCCTTGTTTATCTCTCCCTCTCCATCTCTTTGTACCTCTCTCTCCCCTTCCCTCTCTACTTCTCTCTATCTCATCTCACCTCTATCTCTCTACCTACCTTTCCCTCTATCCCTCCCACCTTACCTCTCTATCCCCTTCCCTTTATACTTCTCTCTATGTCCCTTGACCCTCCCTCTCTCAACCTACCTCTCCCTCTATCCCTCCCACCTTACCCCTCTCTCTCTACTTCTCTTTATCTCCCATCTCCATCTTCCGCTCTTTCTACCTAACTCTTCCTATATTCCTCCTACCCTACCTATCTATCTCTACCTCTCTTTTCCTCCCTTACTCTACTTCTCTCTATATCCCCTCTCACTCCATCCCTCCCCTTTCCCCCCTCACTCCCATTATATATCTCTTTATATCTCTCTTCTCTCTCTCTCTCTCTCTCATCTCTACCTCTCTGACCTTCCCTCTCTACTTCTCCCTATCTCCACTCACCCTCTCTATAAAAAGTTAGAGAGGAAGATAGAGGGAGAGGGAAATGATATATAGATAACTAGAGGTAAAGGGGGAGATATAGATATCAAGAGATATGGAGTTAGGAATAGAGAGTGAGAGATAGATAGGGATAGATAGAGAGATACAAAGATATAGAGGGGGAGATAGAGGAGGGAGGGAGGGTGGCGGATAGATAGAGAGGGAGTAGAAAGAGAGATAGAGGTACAAAAAGGAGAGAGATAGGTAGAAAGGTAGAGAGATAAGAAGACATGGATAGATAGATCAATATAAAGGGAGAGGAAGAGAGGTAGAGATAATGATAGATGGAGATATAGAGAGATAGAGAGATAGAGGTAGAGAAAGATACAAATAGGAAGGGATAGAGAGAGAGAGAATGAATACGAGAGAGAGGTAGATATAATGAGACAAAGATGGAGATAAAGAGAGAGATAGGGAGATATAGATAGAGGGTCCAAGAGTGAGAGAGAAAGGAGGTGATAGAGATAAGTAATAGAAAGAGAGAGGTATAGAGAGATATGGAGAGGGGGGATAGATAAAGAGATAGATATATGGAGGGAGAAATAGGGAGTGTGTGTGTACATGTGAACTTGAGAGAGGTAGAGAGAGAAGAAGGGGAGAAATAGATAAATATATAGAGGGATAAAGGGAAAGATAATAATAGAGGGAGATATAGAGAGGGATAGTGAGAGATAGAGAGATAGGGAGTTAGAGGTAGAGAAAGATATGGAAAGGGATAAAGAGAGATAATGAATAAGAGAGAGAGGTAGAGATAATGGGATATAGATAGAGATAAAGAGAAAGATAGAGAGATAGAGAGATAGAGAGATAGAGGGAAAGAGTGAGAGAGAAAGGAGGTGATAAAGACAATAGAGAGAGAGATGGAAAGAGGGGGATATATAGAGAGGCTGAGATAGGGAGGGAGAAATAGGGAGTGTGTGTATATGAGAGAGAGATATTGAGATAAATTGATGGAGAGGGAAATTATATAAATAGATAGAGAGAGATAGAGGGAGGGAAAGAAATAGAGAGAGAAGTAGAGATATATAGAAAGAGGGAGTGATATGAATAAAGGGAGAGATATGTATAACCTAGAAAAGATGGAGGAGAAGACAAAGGGAAAGAACTAAGTAGAGGGAGAGAAAGAGAGAGGAGAGATATAGTGAAGGGTACACAATATACTGAGAGGGGGGTGAATCAGTATATGCCAAAACTCTTTAATTCAACATTAATTACCATGAACCTCAAAACATCAAAGTAGCAAGTATTAATTTATTTAACCATTAAACAACATAGATGCACAGATCTACACAAAGAACACTAAATATACATGAAAACCCAAAATGGGAAAACCACAATGAGAAGAGATGCTTGGAGCTACTATCCAAATCCAACCTCACAAAAATAATGAATCAATTACAATCACGAAGTAGGAACCAGCCTACCAGAGACACTAATCCCAATTATATTTTTAGGCACTGACCTACTAAAGAAACTAATCCCAAACAAATATATGAACACCAACTCAATAGGTAAGACACCAATCCTATCAAATTATAGAGATATGATTTGTGGACTTTCAAGACTAATAACACAACTTGTACTTGAACTGGTCAACCTTCATACACTCTCCTACACAACATATGATCTTTGGATAATGACACATAATTATTGGAATGCAACTCACATGTGGTTGCTTAGCCAAACGATGACTTTTGATTTAGATGTTTTCTTACTCATATATGTTGTAATCTGCTATATAAAAGCATAGATGTGGATTGTTGTTTCCATAAAAAAATGAGGGTTGGATTCATAAAAGGATCTATATTATTTGGATCAAATAAATTATAAATTTTAGAATCAATTGAAAATACTATGTAGTTCATGTTACATGGACGCTTTACAATATACTTCTTAAGTGGAAGTTGTGTTAAAGAGCATATATGCATAATCCCAATGGCCTCTAAATTCAATATGTGTTCACCAATGTATCTACAAATATGAGAATATATGTATATTTGTTAGACATGGTCATCTAAATTTGTAAACATTAGTCATCATTTGGAAGGCTTGATGATGGTATTTATGTTCTTCAAAAGTGTCAACATGTTCTTCTTTGTTAGAGATGAATATAAAAATTCCAACAATCTCTTAATTAAGAATGCAACGAAGAATGTGATGCATGATTCATAAATAATACAATTAAATTTATACTATAAAGCAACCAGTTTTTACAAATAATTATTTATGAAATAGAATATAGCACATGCACATCATTAAAACTATTAATTCAAAGAGTGAAGATGCAATGAATACAAGAACATTGTTCATTCATTGCAATATTTCATATTACCCTAAAACCAATAGTTGAAAATGAACATAAAACATGGAATAAAAGAATTATCAAATTTTTATTGAGAAAAGAATAAAACTAATTGATATATCAATTAAACAAATATAATATAAAAAATGAGAACCATTTCATTGTTTACCTATAAAGGTACATGTTTTGTCCTATTTGCTTCAAGAGTGAAGAAACCTCTTCTCATATTGTAACTTTAACAAGAATACGATTTGAGACAAGGGTGTTCATGTAGGCATCATGTTTCTCAATATGTTATTTTTGGCATCATGTTTCTCAATATGTTATTTTTGGCATCATGTGATAGTTGACATGAGCAAGGTCATTTTTGGTCTCATTATTAATTTGTAATATGAATTCCTACACTAACTAATCTATTGTGGCTAGTGATTCTGTTGGACACACCCATTGAACTAATCTATCAACTTTTTTTTTAAACAAACAAATACTCACTCACTAATTGTCTGAGTGTCTCATAATTTTTTGTGCCAATGGGTGTGGACTTTAGGTTCATATGTGACAATATTGTGTAGAAAGTTACACAACACTCTTAAATCCAATGATATGGATATGGGGTCCATGGGGGTTGTATTGTAACGAAAAAATATAATAATAATATCAAAATATAATAAGTATGTTTAATAGTAAGAATTTAAATCTTTACTATTCTTAGAGACATACATAATTTTGTATGCAATTAGAAGTTGCATGAACCTTCCCACAATATGGGTCAAAATTTGAGTTTATGTGGCATAATAGTCATGTTATGTGCTTGTCATCTCAACCATTTTACACCCTTGCTAACAAGTAGAATTCAATACTTCTAACTTCCATGATAGATGAGGTTGATAATTCAGCTCCCAGAAAAAATGTGCTCACAGTATTCAAAGAACATTTTTAGTTTTCATCATTTTGAGTAGTTTTCAAGTAAACATATTTTTATTTCAAAGCTTGTCATGTTCCTTGTGAAGAATGCACAAAAACTAAAGGATTGATTGCCTTTACGTTAGATTCAAATATTAAGAGAAAATCATTATACTTTTGCACACAACTTCCCACTTTGCTAATGCAAACTTTATGATAGACAAGGGGAAGCCCTGTCCGGCTAGCTTTACTGCATTTTGATTTGAACATTATAAGTGTGTACTAATCATTATTAATAATGAAGATCTTGACAATCATACTGAAATAATTACTAACCAGATTTGATTGTGTTATTTAAAAATATCTGAAAATCTTAATGAAAAATATCTACCACAATGTAGACTCTTTTACCAACGTTAAAAAACTTACAGATTGAAAAAAGATTGTCTACCAGTGTAAAACTTGTTTTTGGGTGAAAGCCTACACTAAATATAATCTATTGACTTAAAAACACATCGCATTACTCCATCTCATTGTTTTCTCCAACACCTCCAAAACCTTACAACCTTTAGTAACCACATACTCACATAGTAATCACCATGTGACAGTGAATCTTAAATCAGATTATAAAGAAAAAAGCATTAAAGTTAAAAGAAACATTCATACTTGAAAGATGTATTTGTCTGGGTATAAAAACAATAAAACTCGTTGCTTTTTCCAACACCTCCAATACCTTTACCTTGTAATCTTTCGTGGCGAAAAACTCAAGCAGTCATCACCATGTGACCAAAACTGCTACTCAGAAGCGAATCTTAAACAGATTATAAAGGGAAAAGTATTAAGGTTAGAGAAACTTTAATACTTGAAAGACGTGCTTGTTTAGATATATAAAAAAATAGAATGGTTGAGCATATCTCTGCGCAGGGCAATGGAGACACGGTTGTCTGCGTCTCAAATGGCCATTACCTTCAATGTGATTCACAATATCCAATGTGCTTCACTAGCAACAAAGCCCAACGCCAACGAAGCATTCACACAAAGAAAATGTCGGTTGGCTCTTCTATTTTCTAGTCCCCGCCCATGCCCCTGCTCCAATGGCATCTCAGGATAAATAGTTGATTTGAGAGGGATTCAAATTCAAAAAACCGTGAGCATGTATGCAAGTCTTCGGTATCCATTCACGAACAATGTCACAGTTGTGCGTAGGCATCCATTCAAGTTGGGAGAAGTTCAAGTAATTCATCACATATATGTGAATGGCACGCGAATTAGGCAGGATTATATATGTGCATTACCATAGCCATTTCTCCATGCAGTCCCTTGTCTCTTCTTTTCTGTTTCAGCCTGATTATTCTCCCCTGCCACGCTTTTTAGGCCGAGTCCTTTTCTCAAATGCCGTTTCCTTTTCTCACATGCCTCTCTAGCTGGCCTGTTGCTATAGCATGAAGACCAAGATGTGTCCCTTTTGCTGTCTTCCTTTAGTATACAGAACAAAGAAAAATAAAAATAAAAACCCAAACATTCTGAAATGGCTGCTTCTTCCTCTAGTCTCTTCTTTCTTGTATATCACACTCTTATATTTTTTCAAACTCTTCCTAAACCCCAGCTAAATTTTTATAGCACCAAAATAGAGTGTATTAGTGATTGGAGCAGCCCAGAAAGAATTAAAATCGTTCTCAGATCCATTCCCCTTCTTTGTTTGTACATTAATGTGGCGAGTAGATATATTCATATATTGTTTGTACAATTGGTGAGGATGGTGGTTGTGATAAAAAATCCATTTATCATGGTTCAAATCCTTGAAGACATGTTTGGATCAGATTCTGACATTTAAATGTTTGTTTATTTATATTGCTATAATCTGTTATAAATCCGACTATTTCCATTAAAATAAAAAATAAAAAAAATTGTAAGTTAAATTCATAAAAAGATCTATTATTTAAGTTAAATGAATTGTAAATTTTATAATCAATTGAAATGGCACCCCTAGTATGGGTGGACTGTGTTAGTATGCATAATTCTATCAGCCTCTACGTTAAATGTGGGTAGACAAGTGCATCTACAAACACAAGAATATATGTTAGACATGGTCATCTAAATTTACAGACATTGGTTCCATTCATTTGGAAGGCTTGATGGCGGTATTTATATTCTTAAAAAATTTCAACTTGCTCATCTTTGTTGGATACAAATATATAAATTCTAACAATCAAAACTTCTCTCTCAGAGCTTGCTTGAATTTGATCCAATTACCAATCTTCACAACGGCTTGGCCACACTTCCTTTCAAGAAAGTAGACATCATCTTAACTTGAGCCTCTTTATTAACCTTGTTAAATTGAAAAGAAATTCATCTTTGTTGCAAAAATTCTCTGCAATCGCTAGCACCTCTTGCTGAGCTTCTCCTTCCTACCAATAGTAAGTTCTGGACCTCAACCTCCACTATGTCCAACCTTTGTTCCTAATCCAAACCTTTGTTCCGCTATCTTATGACCTTTACTAGCCACATATTCAAACAGTAATAAATAGAAATGTTGAAATGATGCAATTATATTGTTTAAAATGTTTAACCTATTCATCTTTGTTGTTATCAAATATATAAATTCCAACAATCTCTAAATGAAAAACACATTGCATTATCCCTTCTTATTGCTTTTTCTACATTATTGTGGATTTAACAGCAGGACATGCTATGCTATCACTCATAGATGGTTTTTCAGGCTATAATCAGAATTGCACCAGAAAATAAAGACAAAACAACTTTCACATGCCCATAGAATACATTTTGTTTTGTTGGAATGTTATGCCTTTTGGATTCTTATTACCCTTAGTGGCCACATACTGAGGAGTAATCACCATGTTGCCCTCACTAACCACCATGGTCCCCTCTTGCACCATGTGCCCCTCTTGGCACTAACCATGTTCCCCTCTTGCACCATGTTCCCCTCTTGGCACCAATACCTTTAGTGACGTACTGAATGGCCACACACTTAAAGAGTAATCACCATAGTCTCCTCTTATCACCTTTTTCCAACACCTCCAATACCTTATTACCAGACATACTGAGCAGTAACACCTCCAAGCAGTAACACCTCCAATACCTTATTACCAGACATACTGAGCAGTAATCAAAGCTGCTACTCTTGAGAAACTTTAATACATGAAAGATGTGCTTGTTTAGGTCTAAATAAAAATGGTTGCACATATCTGCAATGGGGACACACGGTTGTCTGCGCCTCAAATGGTCATTACCTCCACTGTGACTCACAATATCGACTGTGCTTCACCAACGAAGAATTCACGTGTTGATTGATTCTTCAATTTCTAGCCCTCGCTCACACCCCTACTCCAATGGCATCTCAGGATAATTAGTTGATTTGAAAGGGATTCAAATTCAATAAACGGTGTGCATGCATGCACATGCAAGTCTTTCATGAACAATGCCAAAGGCGTGTGTAGGCACACAAATTCCATGCAAGATGAAACGAATAAACTGTGAACTGAAATGATGGCAATGCAAATTTCGAGCGTAGCATTCAGTGTGTGTAATATTTGGTTGCACAGAAACAATCCTGTACCTTTGTTCCGCTCGTGTGGGTTAATTCAAGTGTTGAAATAGGCATTCATTCAACTTGGGTGGACTTCATGTAATTGATCACATATGTGCGAATGGCACACCAATTAGGCAGGATTATTTACGTACATTACCATAGCCATTTCTCCATGCAATCCCTTGTCTCTTCTTTTCTCTTCCAGCCTCATTATTCTCCTCCGCGACGCTATTTTGGCCAATTCCTTTTCTCACGCGCCTCTCGAATTCCTTGCGCTTATTGCATTAAGACCAGACAGTGTTAAAGCATAACACTAGCGGCCTCTGTGTGTACACAAATGAATATATTTGTTAAACATAGCCATCTAAATTTGTATTTATGTGTGTGCCACTCATTTGAAGGCTTGATGATGACCATTTACATTCTTTAAAATTCTTCAATTCTTTTTCAAGACAAAAATATAAATTTCAACACTCTCTAATTAAGAATAAAGAAAAGAATATGTTGGATGGATCATAAATAATAATTATTAAATTTATATCATAAAATGGTAAGTTGTTATAAATAATTATATACAAATTAAAATACTATACATAATTATCTGCTACAATCTTTCTTACTATCTTAAAATCAACAAATAAACATAAACATAAAATATGGAATAAAAAATTATGAAAATTATATTGAGAAAATAATAAAACTAATCAAAATGTCACCTAAACAATTTAATTCAAAAACAAAGCAACATGTCATGTCAAGAAAAAATGATAATCATTTCATTGCTTATCTATAAAGCTACATGGTTTGTCCTACTTGCTTCAAAACTGATCAAGAATGAAGAAAGATCTTCCCAAGTTGTAACTTCAACAAGGATAAGATTTGAGATAAAGGTGTTCTTGTAGGCATTGTGTTTCACAATATGTTGTTTTTTGGGATTATGATAATTGACTTGAGCAAGATCATTTATGGTCTCATCATAAATTTCCAACATGAACATTTACAAATTTATCTTTTTGTTAACAATTGGAGGTCAAATGTACCTTTTCAAAGCTAGAAAGCTTATGTTTATGTTCTTTAATTATTTAGAAAATTGTATGTTAAAGTGACACCCATTCAAGCCCTATCAACAAAATTTTCAATGCAATAGAAGATAATTATTACCAACTTGCATTTTACAATTTTGGTTTTGAGAATGAACATTTTGACTTGAGTTTAATGTGTTATGGGGTCATTAGTATATTGCCCCTATCATAATCTTCATTAAGGTGGCCAAGCATGGTATATGCTTTCTTAGAAGCTAACTACCCATATGCAAATATATAGATTTCCAAATGAATAGATGATAAAATGATTCACAAAAAATTTCTTTTGGTCAAGATATACTTTCACAAATTAAAAACCTTTGCATAATCTACTAATAAATAAGCAAATAAAAATTGTTCATCTAATACATATTTTGATATAATATCCACCTTAGCTTTGAAAGGTTACAAGCATCTATAAAAAATCTTTGAGAACTACTTTTTATCACCACTATCATTTATGTATTTTATGAAAACCCATAAGTCAAACTTTTTTAAACCAAAAACCACAAATTCTACTAAAATGTATAATCATAGTCAACATAAAATAATTCAATTATTTAATGTTAATAAGAGCAAAAAATACATTATTTTCAACCAATAATGGGATTGACAAGGTTGAATCTCCAAAACTCAAGAGATAGCAAGTTGTACATGGTCACCCATCTCTAGGCCTTTTGAAAATTCAGTTTCAATGGGCCTTCTTGAGGTACTCTAGGAAGATCAAGGGAAAGTTATATAGTAACCAACCATAAGGATAATATCACTATAGTTTCCTCAAATAAATTGGTCAATGGTACAAAAAATAAGGTAGAAGCTTTAGTTGCCACCCTTTCCATCAAATTGACACATTTAAAAGGGGCTAGGAAGATCATCTTGGAAGGAGACTCATAAATAATTATGAATAGGTCTTTAAAAAGAGAATTTATGGAAAATTGAAAATTAATTCCATCCTCCATCAAGCTTGGGAAAATTATCATTCAATGAGATAAGCATATATCACTACAATCACAAGATCAATCTTCTAACAAATTTCCTTTCCAATACTGTCATTCATAATAATGAGGAATTTAAATTGGTTAAGGCTATCCATGAGTGGGAAGGTCTAATCAATGCAAGACAAATAGTATGCGAATCTAATTTTCAGATAGTGAGTGGTATTTTGGATCCATTGGAACACTCAATTGGATAGGTTGTTTGAGCCAACTCCATAATCCTCACCCCTCTTACAACAAAATTAATGAGTCCACACCACCCACAACAAAACACACATGGACCTTACACATTTAGCTATGTATTAAAATAAATAAATCTAATAGATCCTTGCATATTCCACATTTTTCAATTCCATGGAGCGTTTATTATTTTTATATGCTTGGCACAAGGAATTGACCTTTCATTGGCCAATTTTTAGTAACAAGATATGCACAATTTTAGAGTCTCCAAATTGTAGGTAAATATGGCATCATAGATATTTTGAAAAGAGAATACATGGAATTACACATCCAACTAAGAGTGAATCCATAGATGGCCACTTTATTCCTTTATAATGTCCTTAGAATCTGAGGATCCATATAGGTGATTTTAAGAACTAGGGGCATTTTGTAATGGTTCAATTTAGATTGGGCCTAGAAGAGGTGGCAACCAAAGACTAAAAATTCAATCATGAGATGTTGTTGATGGTAGGGGAAAAATTCAATGGATTCATATCTATGGTGACAATAAGAGAATTACAATATAAATATTAAAGACGAATTAGAATTTAAAATGGTATCCAAGAGTTTGTTGGCACTAGTAACATATAGATAGCAACAATAAGGGGATAAGACATTCTAGAAAAATCAAGTTCCCTTTTTTCCACCAATCCTTTCATGAACTAAAACTATTTCAAGAGGGCTATGTAGGTAGTTACTTTCCTTCTTGAGCTCATAGGGAACAATGGAGCTTAAGGTACACAATTAACTTGGGTGGTTATTTATTTTGGATACCCTTTGAAGTCTCTTTATTTAATCTTAGTGAAGTATTTTATTTAGTTTCATCTATCAATGCTTTTGGGGGCCAAGAAAGAACTATTTATGTAACTAGTAAAAATATATATGTGAAATCTAGGGTGGCCATGAAGTTTCACACTCTAGAAACTAGAATATTTTTGTATTTTTAATAGTTTAATATATGGGAACTGAGAGGGGTCCCTTTGTTATCTATATTAAAAAATATTTTATTTTTTCAAAGGATAAGCTATTCTAATTTTCTTTTCCAATGCATATTGATTGCCTATTGGTTTTTTATGTAATGAAATGTTCCTCCAAGGTTTGTTATAAAATTTAGTACAAACTTGAACAAACAACACCAAGGCTTCTAAATAGATTCCTTGAAGATAAGACAACCATGTAAGAGACTATAAACCCAATTATTCAATAACACAACATACAACTGCTATGGAAAATAACTATAAACCTAGGATTAGAAATTTACCCATCTTATCCAAACAAAAAATCCATAAACATTGAATGTTTACAAAAATATTTTTAGAGGAATCCAATGGCTAGAAAGATGTTAAGTATTTTTGAACAATAATAAATATGATGTTATTAAAAAAATTCATTCAAATTAATATAACCACTTATAGTCCAAACCTAAATAATGAATTCTTACTATTTAATTGCATTCATTGATGATGCCTCAAGATACACTTAGATTTGTTTTATGCATTTTAAATCTAAAATTTTCACTAAGTTTAAGGAGTTTAAAGCCTTGGTTGAAAATTAAATTTATTACAAGATAAGGATGTTGAGACATAAAAAATGGGGATGTATACTATTCTAGGGAATTTAATGAATTATTAAGAAAATAGATATTATTTTGCATAACACCACACTATATACATCTTATAAAAATGGGGTGGAAAAGAGATTGAATGAACCTGATTAGAAACAAATATAAGTATGCTAAGAAGTATGATATTGGATTGTGCTTTTGGGAAAAGGTTGTAAGTACTACTTTTTACATGATTAAGAAATGTTCTTGTTCACCATCTTGTTAAGAAAAAACCTTATGAGATGTATAGGTAGAAAAATATGTGGTTTATGAGTAAGGTTATTTAGTTGTGAGGCTTATGTTCATGTTCCTAAATTTAGAAACAATCTAAGCTAGATCCAAAAGAAAAGAAATTTATCTTTATAAGATTTCATGATAATGTATAAGGTTTTAAACTTTGGAATCCACTAACCCAAAAAATGATCTTTTCTAAGTGATATGTGATTTTTAGGGAGTTTAAAGCATTTTCATTCCTGGACAACCAAAGGAGAAAGAAGGAAAATACTGCATTTCGAGACTAAGGTTGAGAGGAAGGAAGGCACACGTGTGGAAGAACAAAATGTTGGATAAGAAGAAGAGGGTTCAAGTGATAATTTTGAGTAGGATGAGTAAAACAACCAACTTGAGCATATTGAATAATAGGTAGAGCCCCTTACTAGCCCCTCACTTAGGTGCTTTAATGATCATAGAAAAAATTTGTTGGTGTGAATAATGTATATTACCTAATTAGCTCACCATATAGGTCATATTCACACATGGAACACATGTTAAGTTTACTTAGGGCTTTAGGAATATTTTGTCTCTAGTACACATGTGATCTTATCCTTTAGTTGTCTCATGGCATAGGATTAAGACAATTGTCACAATATTGTCTTATCCTGCCTCTCACCCATGCCTTTATAAACAAGGCTCTCAATATATATTTTAAGAATATATATCTCATATTTCATAATTTATTTTGCACCATAATCAAGAAATTGTTTCTCTTATTTCTCTCTTATGGAAGGTAATATTTGGTTTTGCAATTTATCATGGGAGCTTGAGTCCATTGGTGACTCTTACATAGTATCATTTCTTCAAATCAACAAGCCTTTTATAACTGAAATCTAGGGGATAATTAGGTACAATTTTTGGGTGCTTTTTTGGGAAAAAAGGGCACCACTATTGAGTCTAGAAGGCCCTAAAACCCATATTTTCATATATGGAACCCTATATTTTGGACTAAAAAAAGTAACCATTTTTTGCTAAGATTTTTAAAATGAACAAATTGTATACATAGTTGTGAAAAATCCATACAATTGTAAAGAATTCATACAATATAGATATATATAGACCATACCATCTATACTAGTCACAATTTCTATAGTGTTAATGGTCATAGTTAATAAAATCTATAAAGAGTATTATTTACACAAGGTCTACACCACATTGAACCAACATGCAAACATAGGTATAATTTTTAATTTTTTAAATTAAAATATTTTAAGGTTATTTGGGCATAGGAATTTTATCACCTAGTCACTAGGTTTCTCAACTCTTGGTCTTTCCCAATGCATATGGCTAAAGGCAATAGGCAACGTGGCTAATCTCGCCACCCTCAATCACCACCGACAATGGCTAGCATCTCCACTTAGTCAACCCAAATCCACCACCCACCACCTAAGTACCTTGAAAGAATGTGCCACCCCTATAAGTGGTCTAACCAATGGTTTCACTTATCTTGCCAACAAAACAATGTTGTACACCACTTTTTCTTACCTAAATAGCTATTTTTTCTAGCAATCATAACTTTTTTCTAGGATATTATATTTTCAACTACTTTTGTCATTGGAAAGCTAGTTTGCATAATTTACAAAGTTACAATTCTTATTATGATATTTTTTATTGTACAGTTTATCATATATTAAATTCATATCATCATTTTTTAACTTTTAAGCTAATAACTTTTTGTTTGGATCTCCAATTTTTGTGATTCTTGTGATATTGAAAAGGTGTTTTAGAGCTCGTCATAGTGGTCCATTTATATTTCTATGTTTATATGAGGTACATATTATTTCAATTCAAAATTAGATCTTATAATTTTAAAATTTTGCAAAAAAGGTGGACTTTTTTCTTGAACAAAGGGGTTGATTACTTATATTGTTAGGAGTATATTGTCGTTTCTGTATCTTATTTTCTATTTTCATCATGGATATACCTAAAATTTTTCCTATTAGTCCATATAATTACTATGAGTGGAAGTCATAACTCAAGCTTCTATTGTTCAAAATGAAGTTACAGAGGAACACATTGGGTATCTAAACCCACATCTGCTATAGAAAAGTGAAAATTCCTTGATAGAAAAGATGAAGCCTATAGAAATTTATGTCTATAAAATTCTCTCAATTATCTTTGTTTCCATGTGTGAATCTTGCAAAACACCAAATGAGATTTGTACTACATTAGAGAATTTATTTGCAAAGAGAGATAAAATGTAACATTTCAAATTGGAGAATGAAGTCATTGGTTTAAATATCATATATTTTGACAATATATCTAAGACTTTTTTACCAAACTCAATTCAATTAGATTTCATTTGAAACAATGTGGTATTTATAAATAGGATGACCAATTTATTATTTCCATCCTTGCCAAAATTGATCTTGATTATTTAGTTTTTGTTTCTACATTCTATGCTACTATGGAGTCTCTTGATAGTACATTAAAGATGCCCTCACTTGATGTGTTTTCTACATCACTCACCAAAGGGAAATAACAATTAGAAAAAAAGGGTACATTGAAGTCATCCAAAGTATAGGCTTTTAATACTAATCAAAGCTCAAAAGATCAAAAGGCTTCAAATAGAAAAGGTAAGAAATAGAACAATAAGGAATTCAAGCACAATGAACAAGTCAAGGAATCACCATCACATAATACCCCTAACTTCTCTTCCTCTTCCAAAGAGGAATCATATAAGAAGAGGAAAAATATGCATATTGCAAAAAATTGGAACACAATATAAATAAGTGTTGTGAAGAAAATATTTATTAGTTGTCACACCTTCTTCAATAGAAAATAAATAAATTGCCTACATCAGTGTGCTCCTCTTCTTAGACATCATCATCATCACCATCTACATAGTCAAGGATAACTAAATTAGCAAATGGGATAGATAAAATTAAATAAAAACCACTCTTGGAATCTACAAGTCTTGAGTTATGGAGATGGCTATTTGATTCTAGAGCCTCTCATCATATGGATTCATCACTCAATACATTCTCTTCTTTTGAGCCTTGTACTTCATCACACATTTAGATGGGGAACAAAATATATAATAATGTTTTTTGGAAAGGTTATATTGACATGGTAAAATTCACTTTCAATATTATACTTTGTGTTCCATTCTTGTCAACCAATCTCATTTCCATATATCAAATTGTAGATGGTGAATTAGGTAAAATAATTGGGTTGAAAGATGATTTAATGATCATTAGGGAACTTAGAGAGTAGAGATATTATTTCTATTGGGATGGTTGATCATGCATATTTCTTGTACAAATTTCCCCATTTTTCTCATGATAAAGTTGTAGTTTTATTGACTAATATTCATACTCACACATCAAGTTTGAATCATGTTTCAATGGAGAATTTTGGTCACTTGAACCTTGGAGTTCTTGAGACTTGTGAAAAGGTTTCATCTCCTCCTCTTCCTATTCCTTCCTATTTTAGTGTTTCCATGGCTTCTAGAACTTCAATTCAGGAGGATTATCATAGTATTTTAGATTTATCTTTGTGGGATGAGTACTTGCAGATAAGTATTTTAGACATATTGTGATTCTCATATTACAAACTTGGATGGCATGCTTGAGGATATCCACTTCCTCTTTTATGACAATTACAACACAACTATTATTCCAACATCATTTTAATTAAATATAGTTAGTGGAAAAATTGACCCTTTAGAAAATTGAAGTGTTCCTAGTTAGTGAAAAATTACTTACACAATATTCAGCTAATCATCCTACAAGAAAAAAATAGTAGTTTAATCCACCAATCTTCAAAAAAGGAGGCTGTAATTAGATGAAAGACACTCACAAGCACATACAAACAAGTTAGCTGATTAGCAATAAATTGGTAACAAATTGAAAATCTAAAATCAAAGTGTTAAAGAAATGTTTCCAACAAGGCCACCTATCAATAGAGTGTATCTGCCCCTAAAGGTTGTGCAACCACCTATCAAGCAAATCTACCTATGGAGGATGCAGGTCTGCCTACGAATACTGTAAATCCATTTGTCTATAGCTCCACCTCTGAAAGTTGGAAGTCTACCTATCTACAAGTTTGTTCATGCAGTGGTGTATTCACCTCTAAAGCTTTCAGATCTACCCTGGTTATGACTTGGTAGGTTGACAACCGAAGCACATTTTCCCTTGAAGACATCGAAGCCACCCTTGAAGAAGGTGTATCCACTCGTGCAATGGATTTTCCTCTAAAGATAAAAACTACAACTACAAAAACATAAAAACTTGCAAGAAAAATGTTAAGAGACTTGTGACGTGGGTCCCACTAGGTGTGCCATAAATGAAAATTACATATAAATACAAGGAAAAAGTGATTAAACCAAGAAAACATAAAATTTGAGAAAACACTTGGATTAGGGCCAAGAAACTTATACCTGCTCCAAAATGGATGAAATCAAAGTATATTGACAAGCTTTTTGTGATGATTTCCCCAACGGTTATGATAGGATGTGTACTCTAGTACAAAATTGGAAACATAAAAATAGGATTTTGCTCAATGTGTGATGGTTTCTAAAGTTCTCAAGATTGCATGATAATGGATGATTGTGAAAAAATGACTAAGTGTAGTCATTAGCAAAAGGGTTGGAAGAAATCAAGGGATGGGATTATATCTTGGAGAATGGAGGGTTGAGATGTCTTGAGAATCTCAACCCACATGGTGGTGACAAGTGGCACCATGAGAGGTAATGAGAGGAAAGAGGTTACTTTACAAGTACCATGGGAGTATGGGCAAGATCTCCCTCATAAAGGGATTTCTTATCCAATCTTCCCAAATAATTGGGAAGATGTGACAAGAGGAATTGAAAATTCCTTGAGGGTATGAGTTGCTTCTCCAAAAAGAGAAAGTATTAATGATGAGAGGATAAAGGATAGGTGCCATAAATGGAAAGTGGATTAGTTTTTTTTAATCATAGGATTAGATTATGCAAGCAAGGTGGTTAGGTGAGAGATTAGGCTAATAGAGGAGGATTAGGAGGCCACTTGCAAAAGTTGGAGGATGTGACACCTAATCATGGATTGGAAATGTGCACATCCTAATGATAGGATTAGGAAATTGGATTAGAATTAAGGAAGAATTATGGAGGATTTAACTATGAGAGAGAAAGTGTATTGAGTAAGTGCATCAGATGGTTTCCCAAAAGGGGCTTAAGTGGCCACTTTTTTTTAGAAAGTAGAAATCTTACGACCCAGCCATTGAAATTGAGGATATAGCCACACTCAAAATTTTAAATGGAACAAAAAGGGCCAAGTAGTGCTCAGGAGTCTACTTTCCTAAACTCTAATTTATTTTGAAAATGGTTGAGATTAAGGGTTCAAAGACAGTTTTACACAAATTGTTGTTGTTTACGTCAAAAAACATAACATGTAACTCTTGTGTGACTGAGGCATGGTGGACTTTTTTTGTTGTATTTTAAAAAATCAGCTCAGTCCCTGGAAGTTAATAATGTGGTATGTAGTAAAATTTGGATATTTTTTGATAATTTTTTAATGAATATTTGATTTTTATTAATTTCTAGAAGTGGGCACTTCCTAAAAAGCAGAATTTTTGGCCCGTGCTCCCCCTATTTTTTTGAAACTAATAGATTTTATTTTTATTTTTTATTTTAATTGGCAGAATGGAGTCTAGTTTTACAAAAATGTAATTTATTTCAAGTTTTGATGAACGGTTAATTTATAGCGAAAAAATACCAAACACTGCTTTTTGAAGAAAAATGGATATACAAACAAAAGAAATTATGGATGAAAGGCTTAACATTGTTAGAAAGTGAAAAAAAATTACATCGTTGGAAAGCTAATAAAGAACCTAACATTACCCATGTATTCGATTTTCTTGATATTGAACCGGATGCAATCTTGATAGAGGCTTACGAACTACGTTAATAATTGTTGAATTTGGAAAAACCGTCTCACGGTCTTTGGGAATGCCTTGAAGCCTTTGAGTTGGTATTCCAAGGCAAAACTCAAAGAAACAAATTTGCAAAGAAAACAATAGCGAATGGATTATAGCAGCGATATAGCGTTATAACCGCGAGCGTGTTATTTGTTAATTTGGCCACAAAGAATGCAGAAAAATTTAGGTGCACTTTTACCTATAATTAAAATTTAATTTAATTCATGTGGTATATGTGACTAAATCAAATAAATAGAATATTTATTTAATTTAGAGAAGGGTTAAAGGGGATAAAGTATCCAATTAATTAATTAAATACCTTAGGGATTTAAAATACTTTTAGGTAAATTAGGAATATTAATTAAATAATAGAAATATTATTTAATTAATGTGGATATGAGGATATTTTAGACAAAATAGGGATAAATTTGACCAAACATAAGTGGTCAAATTTAGATGTCTACAAATAGAATGTTTTACAAGACCAAGGTTAAACATTGGCTAAATACTAAACTCCCTTAACTAAAAATCCTTTTGATCAAATGTGTGCCATTAGTTAGTAAATTTTATTGTTAAGAATGTAGAATTATGGTACCTTGTTGCAATTTCAATGGATGTTGATTTAAAAGATAATGTATTACGTAAGTGTGTGTGTTATAATGCACTACCTTGTGAATGAAGATGTAATTCATGGATCTCACATGGTTTAGTATGTCTACTTTTTGTATTGTTGAGATAAATTTAAATGTATTGGAATATTTCCAATTATGAAGTTATGGTTAAATTTTATTTATAGCTTGAAAATAGAAATCTCGTGGATGTTGGGGGTAAATTATTAAAATTTTATGGAATAATGGTTTAATTATGTAAAAGGAAATAGTTTTTTTTCATTAAAGGATGAAATTGGAAAGGAATTTATTTTGTATTTCTTGTGGATGTGAATACCTCATAATGGTTCTTATATTATGTATTGTGGATACCTCATACATGATGTATGTATTCATGGGATTGTGGTACTACGTACCCATCCATGGATTATGTGTTTGGATAAAATTATGGTGGATTCATGCTTTTTTTGTTTGATTATTTGTCACCTTGTTGAGAGACCACCCAAGTGTGGTTGATAAGTCAACAAGTGTGGGGTCAAGTAGATCCATGGTACACTTAGGAAGGCTATGGTAATGTGTTGCGACATTGGCATGAAGGAATCTTGTTGCCCATATCCTTTCCAAGCAGGATGAACCACCTACTTCTCCTATGTAATGATCCATTGAGTGGTTCATAGTGTTAGCCTATTCCTAATTGTTCTTGATGGTGAAATCACCAATGCTACTAGTTACCAATGTCAGGTTTTCTCTTACCTCATTATTTAAGTATATCTTGTTCTAGCATTGGAGATTGAGTATGCCATGTTGTGATGATTTCCATATCTACCTGTGTTCAAACATAGTGCTTATGGACATGATGCCATACCATATTGATTTTTTGGCATAGTGTAGGTGATGATGACATGTTTCTATTAATGGTAGCGAGTTGGGATTGAGGACACAATTCCACGTATATGTATGTGAAGGTGTATTTTATACATGTTCTTCCTAATTGGTTTTGAGTCTAGTGTGGGGAAACTTACACACTTATAGAGAGAACCTCATGTTTTCTATGATAGTTTATGTTTGTTAAGTCTATGAGTGGCCTATGCCTATATACTTTGTGAGGTATGTCACTATGTGGGGTGTGGCCTACATGTATCTTCTCCATGAGGAACATTGCCATGTGACATACCTGACTTTGTGTGTTGTCTACTTGGCACATGTACATGTCATGTAGGGATTTGTGGTGTGCATGCCACAATTACACACATGAGGGGGATGTGTCCTAGGTTTTCCTTTTCTACTAGGAACATTGTCATTCCATGTGAGGATTTACGTTTTCATGTCACAAACACACATGAAGGACTATGTTGATAGTCAGGAAGTGACTTCCCTCCTTCCTTATTTAGTGGCTAGTTTCTAGTCATATAGTGAGATGATCTGCAATTTTGAATATTGTGAACTTTATTTCGATTTTTGGTGACTTTTACCTTGCTTGTGTGAGCTAGCAATTATAACTTTACCTTGTATTAGTTTAGTTACTATATGTGAAGTTGATTTTCATGTAACTCTTGTAGTGACACTTGGTTTAGTGTTGCAATTATGCAAATTTATTTATATTATTGTTGAATTGGAAATTATTTCTTTGATTTTATACTTTATGGTGGCTAAACTAGGATCTCTTTTATTTTCAAGTATTGGTCTTGTGTTGTGATGTGATTCCTCACTAGGTCCAAGGAGAATGACCTTGGTTGATTGTATATAAGGAAGTAGATGTAGGGAAACATGAGGATGGTGGTATGTGTGGACTGTATTGACAACCATGAGGCACTACCTTCCTAGTCTGTGTGACTATCTCTTGGAGGTTAAAACCCTTACGTACAAAAAAGAGGTAGGTCACTCGTGGACATGTATGGAAGGATTTTCCAAGTGCATGTAGCCCTAACACCATCCTACCACATGATTTATTTTGGAATAGATTCTTGGTTGTTTCCAAGATCGTTGCATCTCCATGACCTACTTGTACATTGTGTGTGATTACTCTATGATGTGGATGTTATAATGTGTGTGGACATGGATGCTTTTCTTGGATATAGTTGCATATGACTTATTGGTAATGTTAGTCATGCTTTCATAAATGAATTATTGTGTCCATATGTTAACTTATTTCATGTTGAGTTCTTATGAGTAAATTGTGTATTGGAAAATTATAAGGGTTCTAAGGAAATCAACTATTGTGTTTTACTTCTATTCTATTTAGTGGTGAATTTTGTAATATTGCTTATCTCTTGGGTGATGTGTTATTTCTTTGATGTTGGTAAAAAGAAATTTTTTTTATATGGTGTGTGAGCATCCTTATCTTCATGATTTTTAGGAGTAAGTCAATATCTAGTGGCGGAGGATGTAGTGCCTACCTATTCCTAGCATGTGACGTTAGTGGGAATAGTATATTTTATAAATGTTAAGATGTTAGATGAACATATTTTGGCATTATTATTATAAGTGTTGATTCTTTGTCCCCTATATGGCTATTTTATTGTTATGCAAGTGATGTAAGTGGCACTGAAGTGCATGTGTGATTTTACACCAAATACCTTGAAAGGGGATAGGTTTATTTAAATTTGGATGTGTCCTTAAGATGTGTACATGATGTGGGCTTTCCCAAGTGATTATTATTATGCTTTGGTTATGAATATATGTATTAATATTGATATTCTAATTAATGGTATCATAAAATTTATCCTTTAAATAGAATGAAATTATGGATGATGTTATAAACCGTGGGGTATTTATGTGATGCTTTAGCTATTCATATATATATGGAGCAGGTACGCTTGACATGTGCATTGAGTGGTTATGAGTACTAGGTATTTCTCCACCTGGCTCCATAGGTTTGAGTATACCCTGATGATGGTTATAAGGCCATGTCACATTGGCCATTTATTGTTTTTCCTTACCCATTGTACTCAATCCTAGTGCAAGATCCTTGTTATTTTACCTATCTTGACCTAGATACTACCATTGATATGATTCTAGATTTTGTAACCCTCTTTGTGAATGTCTCGTGGATGTGTGGTTGCTAGTCTATTAAATTTCCTATTTTCCAATTTAATTCAATTAAATGATTATGTGGATTTAATAGAGGAATTATAGGCTAAATGATTTTGGGAAATGAATTTAATTTATTTTCGGGACTTGGGGGTTATTGGTGGGAATTTCAAATGGATAAATGGAAAAATGAGATATATTAATTTGATTTGATTTGAATCTTGATTTTTGAAAAGTAATGTGAAATATGCTTAAAACATGAATTAAATGTGGATAGAAAATTGGATTGAATTTTAATCTTATTTTGACTCGGGTGTAATCTAGAATTAAATGTAAATAAGTAGAAAATAAAATATATTATTTTATTAGGAAAATAAAAGGGGTTAAAAAGAAAAAAAGGTATTTCATTTTTCATTTCATGTGTTATTTTGGAGAAATTGGAGAAGGAAAAATCCTCTTCTTTCCAAATTATGGTTTTTGTGATTAGGTGAGAAATCAAAGGGAAAATGGAGTGATATTTGTTGCATCGGGATAGGAATGGGGAGGAGATTGGATTCATGCATCCACGAGATGTGTTTTAAGTTTTTATCATTTCAAATTTTGGTTGAAAATGAGGTAAGTTTCTGAATTCTCTTTCAATGCTTATTTTTTTCATTTCAAAATGTTACAAATGTATTGGTGGGGTGTTAGTGTTGGAAAATGGTCAATGCTCCCCTCAAGATTCATGACATGGACTAACTGCCTCCCATGGATCTGTTAACTTTGGCGGTTGTATCGAGCATTAGCAAGTTGACCTTTTGGTGCAATGACAATCATGAGACCAACAATTGGTATCAAAGCCAAAGGTTTTGGGTTCGAATCCCCTCAGCTTGTGCTAAGGGGGAGATTGTTGGCAAGCTCCCCTTGGGATTTGTGACATGGACAACTGCCTTTCGTGGATCCATTAACTTTGGAAATTCTATCGAGCATTAACAAGTTGACCTTTTGGTGCAACAACAATCATGGGGCCAATAGTTAGAACCTCCTAATGCCTTTTTTTCATATAATTTTATAGTAGAATAATCTATATATGAATTTTTTGATATTTTCCAAAATACGCCATTATCATTCCCAATGTTTTGGGAATTGTGTAAAATATATGCTTTATAGCTTGAAAGAGGTGTTGTGCAATTTTCCCACCAAAGGGTATCTTCATATTTTTTTATTTTTAAAAATTCAATTTTTGGTGAAATTTCAATTGAGTTTTTAGGAATTTCTTGGTTATTCACTTAAGAAAATATTGATAAAACTTGAATGTTTTTTTCATGTTACTGGATGTTTTTGAATCTTTTGAAAATATGGTACTACTTCATGAAATTGTATAATAGATGTTGTAGAAACATGTCATGAAATTTGGAAACAAATTGGAAATTTTGTATTGGGTTATGTGCCACATTTCGAGTTCATTGCATGTGTTGATCATAGGACTTAGTCATTTTAGTATTGTGATTATGATGATTTCCTCCATTGGTGAATGCTCCCAATGTGATCTTTTGTATATTCCATTGTGTTCATGCCAATGGGTTATGTGATTTGGACCATCGAGTGGTGATTGATTGTCCTTACTTTTCTTGTATGATGGGTGTTTTAATGTTTACTCTATGATTGATGTGAGTGTATATCCTTCTCCTAATGTGTCTTGTGTGAGTCTATTTGGGCCATGTGACCATATCCTAGCATTGTGGGAGTGAACCTTATTAGTTTCATGTAGTAGGGTGGCATGGAAACCACTATTGGGGTTCAGAGGTTCGAGGAGCAAAGCAACATTGATATCTCTCTCTATTTCTTGTTCATTTTATTATAATTAGTTTAGTTAAATATAATTTGATGTTGGAAGGAAATTTGAGTCCTCTCCTTATGTAATTCAAATTAATTGTAATCTAAACTGTAAATGAATCTCTTTCTTAAGATAAATTGTAATCATTTGGAATTTTAGAGTTTTAACATTAATTACATGTCTTAGTATTGGTGCCAAACACAATCATGAATTTATAATGATGTATTTATGCCTTGGATATTTAAAATTAACTTAGGAACATTTTTGGGGGTTTAAAATGAACTTTGTTGTCTCCCAGTGAGTTTGGGTAGCCTGGTGTTGTATTGGGGCAACTTGACCAACTCAAGAGTTCCCAAAGGGTAAGTGCAAAAAGTTGAGTCCACGAAACGTGGAAGTTTTTGCCTTAGCCAAAAAATCAAAATTGGCTTTGACAAAACAAGATCCCGATTTTAATAAACGAGATCCCGGTTATTAAAAATTGGGATCCAGTTCAGCTTCGGGATCCCGAGCCTAACACGAAGCGGGATCCCGATTTTTAAAAGTCGGGATCCCGTTTCGTGTTGGGCCCGAACCGATGGCAAAGGCACGGGATCCTGACTTGTAGAAATCGGGATCCCGATTACTAAGAGACGAGATCCTGATTTGTAGAAATCGGGATCCCGATTACTACAAAATGGGATCCCGATTTCTAAAAATCAGGATCCCGTTTTATATTGGTATTTTTTTTTTAAAAAGCACAGTTTACTACACAACAGACGGGACCCCGAGTCAGTGGTGACAGCGACCCCCACGTTCACCTACAGGTACTCACCTCTATCTTTTTTTTTTGCATTTTTTAATTTTTAATTGAAATTGTAAGGAAAATAAGTGAATTTATCATGTTTTTTTTAATTTATTTCACGTTTTGAGTTTTTTTTTAGCTGTTATAGTAAAAATGAAAAATTGTAAAAATAGACAAAAAAATGCAATGAAACATGAATATTTTTTAATAAAAATGAAAAAATGAACCCTAAATTGTGTTTTACAAACAAAATTTAACTTTTGAAACCTAAATTGTTCGATTAAACAAAAAAAAGAATTTGAAAACCCTAATTGAAACAAAACAAAAAATTGCATTTCAAAACCCTAGAAATCAAAATGAAATAAAAAAATTGCATTTAGAAACCCTAATCAATCTTTTTGAAACCCTGAATTCAAATCAAATGAAAAAATTGAATTTGAAAACCCTAGTTTGAATTGAAATGAAAAAATTGCATTAAAAACCCTAATTGCTTAGAAAATGAAACCCTAAATTGAATTGGAACAAAATTTTTTGTTGAAACCCTAATTTGAAATCGAGCAAATCATTTTGGTTTCTACAAGTTTATGAAGAGTGGATGATCACTCTCTATGACAATTAGACATGATCATTAGGGTTCTAAATCATTGGAAGAAAACTTTATTCTATTATATCCACAAGATAGGATAGTGTGAGTGAGAGTGCTATGGGTAAAGTTTCTTTCATTGGACATACCTAAAATTATGTAGGTTCAATGTCAAGAATGGGTCTATTTGGTAGATTTATGAAAACTATTTTGAATATCTAGAATGCCATAGAAGTATAATTATAGCAATTCCAATTGGAAACACTTGGGTACATATATATCATATGAAATTTAAATCTAGTAAGTGTCTAAATTTATATAGGAGAGTTGATAACACATGGAAAGAGGTTTGTATGGGAATATATGTATTAAGAAACACATACCACATGACCTCTATAGGATTTTTAAGATGTGATCCTAGATAATAATCCACCCATCCTCAATCATAATGGATTCTTTAGCAATTAAGAGAGATTCAATAACCATAAAATTACCTAGATTTTGATACTATATAGATTTATGTTGAAGGATAGAAATGCATCAATAAGGAGACCAAGATGGAACCATTTAACACCTACAAGGTACACCTATTACATGGGAAAGGGAGGAGGTACATGATGATAGGTTGGAGGAACTACATGCGATTATTAAATTTAGAGATAGGAGGATGATTCATATAAAAGAAATATAATTAAATAATATTATTTATATTATTTAATATAATAAATTAAATAATATAAATATTTAATATCATAAAATATAATTAATATAAGATTACAATTAAGGATATGTAATGTTACAATTTACTTGGGGTTTTAATGAGGATTAGGCTTAAGATTCAATTAGGTTTGTAGTAAATAGTTAGGTTACAATTAGGAATATATAATAAATATTAATATAATTATAATGTACAAATATAAATTAATTTAAATATAATATAATATAATATAGGAATACATTTAAGCTTAGGTAAAGGTTATAATTTAATTAAGTTTCAATTAGGTTTACAATTTAGTTAGGATATGGTTAGGGGTGGGGATCATTTAGCATTAGATACTATGGTTAGAGTATGGGTTACATTTAAGATTATTGTTATTTTTGTGATATGTATAGATTGATTCATTTTTAACATGATACTTTTTTTTATTAGAGGGGTAAACACTTTTGACCAGAGCTAGATGGAACCAATGAGGCTATAGTATGACTAAATTTGGACCTCACTAGACATCTAGATCCCCTTAAGCCATCCTATCACCCTAAATCATAAATTGATTTCTTAAGGGGTCCCAATATGACAAATTTCTTAATCAAGAGTAGATCTCAATCAACTATTCCACAAGAAAATGTTCTTCACTAACTTGCAAGTTCATTAAATATTCCAAATTCTAAACCCTAAACCCTAAACTCTAAATTCTAAACCCTAAACACTAAACCATTCATTTTGTCCTACCTAGGATCTTAAAGTGAAATTTGGTTGCCTTAGGACAACTCCACCAAATTTCATTCCCTTATGCCATGTAATTTTTTCCTAGGATCTTACTACATGTAGATCCCCTTAAGCCATCCTATTACCCTAAACCCTAAAATCTAAAGTCTAAACCCTAAGCCCTAAAGCCATCATTTTTTTTTTTCTTTAAAGGCTCTTAATGAAATTTGGATGCCTTAGGCAACTCCACCAAATTTCATTCCCTTATGCCATGTAATTTTTCCTAGGATCTTACATGTAGATCCCCTTAAGCCATCCTATTACCCTAAACCCTAACTCTAAAGTCTAAACCCTAAACCCTAAAGCCATCATTTTTTCTTAGGATCTTAATGAAATTTGGTTGCCTTAGGCAACTCCACCAAATTCCATTCCCTTATGCCATGTAATTTTTTCCTAGGATCTTACTACATGTAGATCCCCTTAAGCCATCCTATTACCCTAAACCCTAAAATCTAAAGTATAAACCCTAAACCCTAAAGCCATCATTTTTTCTTTAAAGGCTCTTAATGAAATTTGGTTGCCTTAGGCAACTCCACCAAATTTCATTCCCTTATGCCATGTAATTTTTTCCTAGGATCTTACTACATGTAGATCCCCTTAAGCCATCCTATTACCCTAAACCCTAAACTATAAAGTCTAAACCCTAAAACATAAAAGCAAACATTTTTTCTTAGGATCTTAATGAAATTTGGTTGCCTTAGGCAACTCCACCAAATTTCACTCCCTTATCCATGTAATTTTTTCCTAGGCTCTTACTACATGTAGATCCCCTTAAGCCCATCCCTATTACCCTTTAAACCACTAGAATCCTAAGAGTATAAAACCTAAACCCTAAAGCCAAATACTCTAAGACTTTTCTTTAAAGGCTCTTAATGAAATTTGGTTGCCTTAGGCAGCTCCACCAAATTTCATTCCCTTATGCCATGTAATTTTGTCCTAGGATCTTACTACATGTAGATCCCCTTAAGCTATCCTATTACAGGCTAAACCCTAAACTCTAAACTCTAAACCCTAAACCCTAAATCCATCATTTTTTTCTTCAAAGGCTCTTAATGAAATTTGGTTGCCTTGGGAAACTTCACCAAATTTTATTCACTTAAGCCATGTCATTTTCTCCTAGGATCTTACATGGAGTTCCTTAAGCCATCCTATTACCTAAACTAAACTCTAAAAGTCTAAGCCTAAAACCCTAAACCATCATTTTTTCTTAGGATCTTAGACATAAAATGAGCTTTTGTGAATGTTTCAAGTTAGACATGTTAGACATAAAATGAGATTTTGTGAATGTTTCAAGTTTATTGTTTAGTATGTATGTGCATGTATTAAAAATTTGCATATATATAGTTCTTAAATTTTGAAATTTGTATGTATGTACATAGTTTAGTTTAATGATTTGTATGCATGAAAATTATGCATCATATTTTATATTTTAAATGCACATGTACATACATTTAATTTTGAATTTTGTATGGATATTCTCTTGAGTTGAACAATCAATGTATATATATATGTGCATTTCAGTTAAATATATGATCTTAATATATATGTTGCTCATCCTATTTCATATAAATATATGATCTTAATATATGTATGCACATGGACTATTTTGTATGATTTAATGTAGGTGCACATTTATATCAAGAATATCATGGATGATTTTAACATTGATGATATCATCAATGCACCTCCCCCCCTCCACCTCCACCTCCCCCTCCCCCTCCACCTAATATACCACATCCAACACCTATCGCATCTGACGAGGCTTGCTTGAGAGAACGAATAAATGATCAAGTTGCATCCTTAAAAAATCAAATCAATGCTATGCAGAGTCAAGCATTGATTCCTCCACATGTGAGACGTTTTGCATCTGCAATGCAAAACGTTGTTGATGCCATCAGGATGATTGATTCTGATCTTGATAGGCATCGACGAGATAGAGAACAAATGAGACAATTTTATTCTGATGGTCTCTCTTACAAACAAATATTAGACCTTAAAATAATGAAAGCCCATCTAGCCCCCTACTTTCTTGACCTCATTTCTCGACAACCCATTCCACCCAACAAATCTAAAATATCCATGAGGTGGTCCATACATCTGCAGATGAGTGCACATTTTTGACTCCATAAGGCATTTTGATAAATCCCCACATGCTAATTGGGAGTGCCCATTGTATTTTTGAGAAAATTATGTAGAGTTTTTTGGGGTAAGCAAAGCCCAATTATTTTGATTTTAGATCATTTCGTGGTGTTATGACAAAGATGCCACAATAGGAAGGGGTTGATCCTCGGGACGCATGCACAACCCCTTTGTTGCTCTCACCCTCCCATTCCTACACCTGTACATCATCAAGCTTTGGTCTCAACATTAGGTTCCCTTAGTACACTTGCAGGAGACCTTGATCAGCACACTTCTGCAATAGCGAGTGGGGAGCATAGAGATGATGATGATGATGGAGGATCTTTCTATGGAGATGGTCCGAGTACCGCTCCAGGAGTGTCGAGGCTCATCCCCCATATATGTACTAGTTTATCATATGATATGGGACTCCATCAAAATCTAGTCTTCAAGGTACATGGGAGACTCATCCCAAATACATCAGTTCATTTGTAGAGTTCTTCATAGCAGAACATCACCCTGAGGACACTACGACATAGGTATAAATATGCATCTAGATGTACATTCATTTTATAAGAATTTTGATGGTTGTATATATCAAAGAAAAGTTTGCAATACATTTTAACAATCAAATTGTTTGGTGTACAAATGACATTTCAAGGGCAATCATCTGTTCCACGAGTACATACATCGAAGACGTCATACTTGGCAACCCTCCTTATGGGGTATTTTGATTTCAATTTTAAAAATTATATATGAAATCATAAATTATTTAACTTGAGTTTTAAATTTATAATTGAATCGCATATATGTTTCAAATATTCATGTTGGTTTAGGTGATTCAATCGACATCCACATCAAATCCTCCTGAGGGATTTTCAAGCACTCCTCCACTATCGAGCGTCATAGATCAGAGGCAGGTACATTCATATTGTAAATTTGTTTAAAGTTTACATTAGTATAGTTACAATTTTATGAGTTTTGAATTCAATAGATATATTAAATGCATGCATGTACACTTGTAAATATTATAAGCGTTAAGTGTCTATGTACATGTATGTCTAGGTTGATACCACAATAAGAATGGGCATTGGGCAAACATTTGATGTTGTAGTTACTCGTGAGGCCACTAATTTCCAGGTTATTTACAAAACTTTCTACACAAAATGTGCAAACTTGAATATATATATATATATTAACCTAATTCAATTGTACATGTTTTAATTTTGATCTTGTAGGACTTTGTTAGTGTAACCTCTACCTCGTGAAGCCACAAATCACCTGAGACATGCAGGAGCAGTTCACAAATCAAATGGCAATTTGAATTTTGATGGCATGGAAAGTTTGTTCTATGAAATCTAAACTAAATGATACAATAAATGCAGGGATTTTTGCCATTCTTTCAAGGTTTATATCATTGATGCCCTGTAGCCGAGCATGCATTTATAGGTCCTAGAGAAGAGCCTAGTACACAACCTCAAAATACGGTACAATTAAAATATGATAAATTATAAATTAAATTGAATTAAAAAAAATGAATTATAGAGTTGTACATCTAATTTCAAATTTATTTGTCTTGTTTATGTAGATTGATTTAGAGAATTTATGCTGTTTGTGCACCGTGAGCATCCACGTGATATGATGGTGGTAATTTTAGACTCTTATTATGGATTATAAATTGTAATGCTCCGCCACGCAACCCTAGAGGAAGTTGCAATTCATCACTTAAACGTACCAATTTTTTTTATTTTATTTTTTGTTTAAGTACAATTATCATGAAATATGAATACACATTGCCAACATCCTCTAAGGCCACGAGACAAAGATTACTTAAAAAACCCAAACAACAATTACAACCACTGAAACCAAAACATTAAACACATAAGGAAATGATACAACATACATTCGATACAAGATAATTTACAACGGAGGATAAGAAATCCCTCAAGATTTCAATTACATTAATTACAATAAGATTACAATACTCATTCCCCGAATGAGGTAAGTCCAACAAATATGATTACATAATACAATTCCATCTCGATAACAATTGAGGGGTAATACGATACAATAAGAACTGAAAGAGTGAAGTGTGAGAAGACACTGCATCCCACGAGGTCTCCACTGGTTATCACGAACACACGAACATGAAGAAGAACCAACGGGTTTAAGAAGCACGCCACCCGACCACGTGGAATCCAAAAGGTTCCACTCCCTCCGTGCTAGGAGATAGTAACCAGGAATTCCTACCAAAACCATCTACCACTAGACACGGGTCACACAAAGCTGAAACAAAATAAATACAAGACCCCATCACAAGACGGAACGATCAAATGTACAACTCTAGGTACGACTCACACAAAACTGCCACAGGTTACATTGCTTCCAGACATAGAATAGATCAAGAGTATCACTTAGAACATATACAAACTGTTGACTTAGGAAGAGTGTCATCGCATAGTTCGTCAAGGGATATCCTCTGGGAATCTTCCTAGGCCCCGGCCCCCACTACACGGGTTATCCTGGTAACCTCTACCGCATTCCCGGCACCCATGCTTACTCATGCGGAACCAAATACCTCTCGTGAAGACGAGATAGATGATCATGCCATTCCAGGCCTTCCCGTCTCATCCCAAGTCTACAACAAGCCCTTGGGTCCATGAGCAAGGCATACTTAATCTTATTTAATGTTTGATGCATCCTAAACTTCTAAAAGTTTATTTTAGTTATCACTGAATTAACCAACTTGCAAAGGGTTATCCTGGTGCCACTTTGTGCACCGGCGCCCATTTGCAAGCCACTCTCCTAAGACAACACACATGATCATAATCACAATAGGTGACCAGATAACACGACCTCTCCAATCCAAGGAGGTAACAAAACAAGTAAACTCACTCCAACACTAGAGGAAAACAAGGTTAAAACCTTCTCCACACCCTAAAGGAAAGCAAAGAACAAACCCACTCCAAACATAGGAGGAAACCAATTACAGAAACCCCCTCCTTTCAAAGGAGGTACAAAATACATTACCCTCTCCTATTCCAAAGGAGGCACAAATTACAAAACTCGAACGTGAAAACCGGGTGAAACGACTTGGTGACACATGCACAAATCCCAAGGCACAACAAAATTGACTCACGTACCACAATCCCAAACAAATACATGAACTCCAAACTAGAAGACTTCAACAATGACTCTATTCTCCCAACATTGAAGACGAACATCATAACACTACAAGCATTCTAGACAGTTATGTAAACTAATGTTCGGGTTTCCTAAACCCAGTCAAACACAGTTACATGATTTGCATTTATCAAACATTCGAACCCATTTCTTTCCATGACAAGAAATACGCAAGGAACATATCACATACTCGAAATTTCATATACTAAAACCAAGACATTTAATAGATAACACCATTGAAATGGAATAGACCAATCAATCACTCTATGACTCCCAATCATGTACTATAAATAAAATTACTTGATTAACAGAACATTTCGATTAAATAATAAGTTCTTCCTTTCTCTAAGTTTTGCCATTATTTTCTATAATTAACACATCTTGATAATAACATTTAGATCAATCAAATCATTCTTCAGTTTCAACTCAACATTAAATAAATCAACTAAAACTCATTTCTACTTGAACACAATATATTCCAGTCAATTATACTAAATAGTAATACATATGCCCTCTTGCCAATATTAGAGAATTTAATCCAATAATACAACTTTACTAGATCAATTTATAATTAATGGACATCAAAATTATCAATACACCATCATTTGACAAACAAAGTTCTTTGATTGCAATGAATCATTCGTTAATCCTAAGCTCTTCAATTTTGGTTCCATAGCTAAGGATCATAGCCATCTATGTAAACTAAGACATTCGTTACCCTAAGTTTCTCAAATGTTCTCTATACTTAGAACGTTGTGCTAAAAGACATCTAGATGAATTAAATTAATATTGAATTCAAATTGGCATCAATGGTTTAACAATATGTTCGTCATATCATCCAATATATATTACCACATGGATTACACACCAATGGGATAATCGTTTTAGAGAAAGTTCTAATTTCCAGATATTCAATTATCATTTAAACGTGTACCTCTAAATGTCATTATAAAGTTCCATGATTTCTCAATTAAAACCGAATTTGAATCAATTTGTTTAGTTAAGAGAGTACCGTTTATTACAACTTAATGGCAAATTCAACCCTACATGATTGTTTTTAAAAAAAAACAAATCTTTTAAAATTACGACTACTCATTAAACTTTAATTACTATCGATTATTAAAATCACATAATAACTCTAAATTTTTCATTTACTATTTACCATCATTATAGCATGCCAAATAAATATTACGCCCAATAAAATCTTAGTTAAATAAACTATTATTTTATTTGCATAAAATAAATAAATTACTAAAATTTAAATTAAAATCTCGTTTTAAAGATTTCCATATAACATAGTTTATTAAATTAAATTATTATGTTTATATATATATGTATATTTTAATAATATATAAATATATATACATAAATATTATAATATTATAATATATGTATTATATATTTATATATATTATAAAACATACATATAAATTTACACATTGAAAATAACATATAAAAAAAATAGAAACTTTTAAAAACCCCAATACAAATTCATTCTCTTTTGATTTGCAAAGGGCCGAAGTCCTAATCTTTAACAGACCCTGCCTCCCATGGTCGGCAGGGCGGGGTGCTCTGCCCACCGCCCGTTGCCAACCCCGGCGGCGGGGCTGTGTGCAAAGCACACAGCAACCGTCGCCCATGGCGGCGGAGCTGTGTGCTTCGCACACAGTCACCGTCGCCCGCGATGGCGGTGGCTGTGGGCCGAGCATACAGCGCCGACCCCTGGGCGGCGACGGCGGCGGCTATGGTGGTTGGGGTTGGTCTCCCCACCCCACCAACAATTAAAAAAATTATTTTTATTCCATATTTTTTTTATATTTTAAAAAAAATAACTTCGCCCATGGTTAAAACGAACCCCACAACAACAAAAAAATTAAAACAGACCCTGCGTCTGGTAAGAAAAACCAGAACGCGATTTCTTCAGGAAATTTCATTTCTTTTTAAACAAACCCCCTTTGATTCAGTTTATAAACAAGTTTTGTTTTATTCCTTTTTTTTTTTGAAGAGGAAAACTTAAAAAGAAGTTTAGGGCACAATAGAAAAGAACCTCATTTTTTTCTCCACAAATTGAAGCTTCCATTCATGTTGATTCTTCAATCTTTCCCTTCAATCCTGCTCCAACACCCCCTCCATCTCCTTCTTCTCCTTCAATATGCCAAGCAAACCATGCACACCATTTTTTTTTCCAAAAATTGCAAGCCTAAGAAAATTCATTCCCCTTCTTTTTAAAAAAAAAAAAGAGTTTTTATTCAATTTCTTTTGGTCAAGGAAAACCCTAAAAAAATTCCCACTATCTAATTTTAAATTCCTAAAAGCCCATTTCCTCATTTTAATTCATTAAAAGGCTATTCTATTTCCTGAATTTTAAAACACTTTTAGATTTCAATTATAATTTTCACGTAAACTCATAATCTCTTTTAAATCAATCTCAAATATAATTTCCATTACCTTAATAATTTAAATCCAATATTCCAAAAAGACAATATAATTCTTCTATTCAAAATTATTCATTAATAAACACACCAATTGATAACTCAATCTAATTAATTAAATAATTCAGTTCCTTAGCAACTAGAGAATCATTTAATTAATTTAATTCCAATTGACAACCAAGATAAATTGCATATAATTATTGAAACTAAATAGATTAAATCATCCTTTGGACTATATCCACTGTCAATCTAATTAATTAATAACCCAATCATCATTTTATTAATTTCATCAAATAAATCAATAAAATAAAGCACATTTCAACCTTGCAACGAAACACACTTACTCATCAATTAAACTACGCAAGTCATTTAAGAAACTTTAAACTTGAGATTAAATAAACACTCAAGGGAAAACTGACCAAGTTAAAACAACTGACCCCGACGACAACCCAACAACACGCTAAGACTAGGGTGACAATTTGGTTCGGAAAACCTAGCTACTATCTCCCAATTAATTTCCGTTGGTCAATGGACACGCTCAGACCTGGAAACTAGGTGGAGTCGATGTCATGTACCTGCCAACCTGCAACAAAGAGCATGCCAAACGTGCAAGATATATATGTATATTATGATCAATCACACCGTAAAAAGGGAATCTCAGAATTGTAGGGCGCTCGCAAACGAGTGATACAATCCGTCCTTTTCACCAATACAGTATCATTAACTGACGCTTCTAACATCCAAGATATGCTCAATAACATAAACATCATTTAATCAGATATCTTCTATGTTATTCTAAAACATGTCATTAAAATACATCAAAATAAGATAACATCACCTCAACATATGGCTTCCATGATGTTTAACAATCACGATCACAAGTACTCAAGCTCCAAAATCAAAGTATGTTCAGACACAATCGTTACATCATGATATAACATGTGCATCACCAAACAGTTCATGATCAAATAATCACTAAGTTCACAGTCACATCAAGCATAATCAAACATTACCAAGAGAGCAGTACCGATCCAAATGTCCAAAATGGAGGGGTGTTACATAAATTAAATTGTCATTAAATCATTTTTTATTATCTTACATCTGATTTCATCTTTCTCTTATACAGAGTGTTTCAGGTCATCCACATAGTCCGCATGGTGTGAAGAGGTCTCTTGATTATAGAGATAGTACATGACCTAGAAACATGTGATTTTATGTGTTATATTTGTTTATTTCATGGACTATATTTCTTGTTTATCATGTACTCTGTTGGACTTTATTTCATGCAATTTCTTAATATATTGGTTTCATGCACTTAATATGTTACATGTAAATTATGGACTTTTATTATTAGTTTCTTAAAATTTTAATTTACACATGTACATTTATGTATTTTATGTTAATAGTCAAAAAATTAATATAGGACATTAATGTGAAATTTAGTGATCCCATACATGATATTAATATATGACATTTTAATGTTTATACTTTACAAATTTAGTGATTTCATACATGATATACATGATATGCATTCACCAAATAGCTTATAATTACTCAATGAACTTATTCAATCTCAATACCAATAAATCAGTCAATAAATCATATAATTTACAAACAAAAGCAATCTATTTATATACCGTAGCGATAAAAATTTTAAGAAATAAACAATACCATAGAAGGATTAGGAGAATAAAATTAATAAATACTATATAAATAATAGTTCATCTAACACTAATTTATAAGCCACAAACAAATAATGACGCCTTAAGGTGCTCCAAGGGGTGTCATAACAGAACATCTTAAGGATGTCTTAAGGGTCATAATACCAAATGAGATGTCTCAGGGCATTAAGGTGTCTTAAGGGTCTTTAAGGGCTGTCTTAAGGGATGTGGCTAAGGGGTCATAATAATGCCTTATGGATATAATTGATTTTAACAATAAATAATGTATGCATGATATTTAGTATTGATGCATGTAAAACATAAAGTTTCAAAGTAGGAAAAACATGCATTACTTGGGTTATTAAGAAACAAAATATATAGAATATTGATTTGATACATTAGAAGCATATAGAGTATAGTTTAATTTTGTAAGTATGTACATATATGTCATCTCCTCAAAGTCATGTTTACAAAATTTGGATATGCCATCTCAAGAACATCTCAAACTCGTGGCTAGAATGCAGTAGGTCTTCACACCACCTGATATCAAAAAGGTACAAGCAATATCAATGAAATCATCAAAACATACATATTTTAATTTATATAAAACTATCTATATGTATAGAACTCAAGTACCTGCATTTAAAAGTATTCCACACATGTTTGTAGGTTGAATCTAGACATCCTCTCCTTTTTGTTTCAAAGTATGAGATGAATGCAATGATGGCTCTAGGATACAAAAAATGACAATATATCAATTTTAACTATTAATGTCCAAGCAATATCAATATGTAATCAAAACATGTATTTAAATATAATTTAACTAATAATTCCTGTTTTTACCAAGTATTCCATGTTGTCTAGGTTTAATTTTGCATAGACTAGGATCATTTTGTGGATTATGCCTATATGGGATGTATAAAAGGACAATTTAAATCAATTTCAACTAATAACACACTTGACCAATGTTAAAACATGTATTTAATGTATTTAAAAGGACAAATAAAACTAAAACTATATTTACCTCAGATTTTACTTATTCCATTGTACCATCTCGGTGATCCTCTCTTTTTGCAATGCATCTATGATTGCCTCATGCTCTTCCATAGAAATTGACCATAGCAATTTTTTGAAGGTCTTCCCACGAGCATCATTTAAGGTTTTATATTTTTGCCACTCACCAAATGTGAATAATAATGCATAATTCCTTTTTATGTGTTTCCTTATGACTAATGTAGGTAGACCATTCTTTCTTCTCAAGATTTTCATAGCCGCGCCAATACCCACCACCGATCCTATTGGAAAACATGTTAAAAAACCATCATCAAATAACTTCTCAAAATTTACTTAAGGGGATCAAAGACTTGTTCTAAAAAATTGCTTAAGGGGATCTAAAACTTGTTATCAAAATTTTCTTAAGGAGGTGTCTTAAGGGGATCATCGTACCTGTTGGATAATGAAATCCATCATCATCTTCTAGAGGTGTTAACAACTTATGTTTACTTCACACAAACCTATTTAACCAATATTTTGTTTTCTTCATTCCCTAAAAAGTAAATAACAGCATACACATGTCCTCGCCAACAAAAATTGACTACAACTTGTGCATATCCATATAAATAATTTAGTATTACAAAATAACTTAATAAAGTGAAATAAAATAAAATAAATTAAATTAAAATTACCTTCTTGTACAAGGTCCAAACACGGGTCATAATCTTCAGATGCACAATTGATCATTTTTCAATATAGTTCTTTCTTCATATTGATCATTTGCTTGTCCATGTGTCAACGATCTTTGCTTCCACTGTTCAACCCATTCTGTATTTTCACAAGCTTCCCAATTTCTTGAGATACAAAAATGGCAAAAACATGCAAGCTCCCTTGTCCAAATAGTCCATGTGTTTGCTGTCGCACTCCTAAATGAATGCCATTTAGTAGATCCACTAATTGTCTCACAATCAACTCTAGATACAATGTTTTCTTCTTCCACCAACCAAAAGAATCGATGAACTGTAGAGTAATCACTCAAACCAGGTGCAGATAATCTTCTATTACACCAATCCACAATCTCATGTGCATTTTTAAATTTTACTGAATCCTTGAATTTTAATTGTTCTCTAGCAAGAATTCTTTTGACACACGCATCAGCTCCATCATGTTCTCCTTTACCATGCCCAGCTTCAAAAAAACTCCATATATGTTGGACATTAAGTTCCTTGTGAACCCTACTTAACCAATAGAACATTCTAGCATTTTTGAACTGCCCCGTACAATTATCTGACCATATGAGGTGTTATTTCATATGGATTCCTCTTTCTCTTAAATTTCTATAAAATATACTAAAACAATATTGAACAAACTCTGATGAGTGTAACCGGTTGTCACTCAAATAAAAATGATACTCCCTCAAAACTTTTCTTGATTCCTCAGTGCTATCATCTGCATGTCTATAAACAATATGGACAAACATAGCTACTTGCACTGAATTATAATATTGAGATTGAATTTCCTCTTGTGGAGCGAGAGTATAATTCTCCGCAAAATCAACCACTGAAAGTATAGTACCAATTGGAAATGTGTTTCTACATGCGCAAAATTGGCCATCAAGCCATCAAGCATGTTCAGAGTGCATAACATATTTTGGTACAATTTTATTATTAAATTCACTCATAAATGCATGCACACTAACGTTTTCTGTAACTAAATCACAACGCTTTCCTATTTTTCCATCTTTTAAAGAATAATGAACATTCCTAAATCTTTTGACATCTACTAATTGTTGTCCAAAATCATGATCAACACTTTCATGCAAACAAATTCTTAAAAATGAAAGATTTCCACAGTTAATGCATTGTCCAAAAATACAAGAACTTAAATAAAATAATTTATCATTAGATCTTTCAAAAAAAAAAAACCTAAAATAAACTCTCTTATTGCTTCAAGTGGCATATCAATACCACACTCTTGTATAATCATGTTAGTATGCAAGGTACAACGTGATATATCAAAAACATCATAAAATAACTAAATTGAACATGTATTTTACAACAACAAGATATTCGCTATTTGTCAATTTTACATACCGTATTTACATTTTTCAAAAGACTCTTCCTTTGACTTATTTCAATATTACCAAGTAACACTGAATTGCTACAAAATTTTCTATAAAATTCAGTGTGTTGTATCTAATAGGTGTTTTGGGTGAGGATCGTGAACTTTGGACCCCACCCTTAATTTTTAAACATCTCTAGCATTAGATGAAACCCTAGTATTATCATGCCAATATTTTTCGATCAAAGATTTAATTTCAACATTCAATTTTATATCAGACCTCGGTAGTCGTCTACTGAAACTCCAACATTGATTGATAGAATCATTTTCTATACTTTCTCTTCTTTTTGTCGCTTTTAGTAATGTTTTAGAATGTATTTTTAAAACTTCACTAA